>JAQBSW010000954.1:0-158381 GCA_029291075.1 Eudiplozoon nipponicum
AATACTAATCATCTCTTATACAATCATACATATTTATACATTTTGGGTTTTCAATTGATTATGCTAGTGGTAACAAATCTGACTCGTTTTTACTGATGTTTCTTGTTTTGACTAGTTGGTGAGTGTGTATGCGTTTGTGTTTGTGTGTATGCGTGTTTGCATGTAAAGGTCATTCTCGCAGTATTGCGAAGTGATGTCTGATATCTTGTCATTATTGTTTTGATAGCTTGAGAATTAACCATTTGTGCGCATTGTTCACTGTTACATATACAAGTGCTATTTTTCCCAGTATAGTTGATCGTTTCACCTCGTTGCGCAAAGTTGTCGACAGCGCCAGTGTGGATTGCAGTGTTAAACGCTCACATTGTTTGGAGACTTCTGTCATCGTATGCGCCTCTGTTATTTCGACTTCAGTTTGTTGCCAATCCGATTGTACGTTTGTTGAGTCCAGTCGAGGGGCCTGATGATTTGATTAAAACACGGATACTGGGTGTTGACTGAATTGCTCTGCCATATATACATATGCCATATATATACCATATTCCTCTCAGGAAATTGAAACTATGAGATCTACCAGGAAGTTAAACCTTCCTATTTCAGGATGGGGGAATTTTCCTGAAAACGCTGTCTCACGGATATGGAGCCAAAATAGTACCAAAATGATGGTGAGAACAGTCCATAACTAATGAGTATATACATAATCAGGGCGGAGTTTAAGCAGTTATTATGTTGTAGAATCGATAAATGATTGGTGGCCATACGCATTAATCCTAAATGGAATATATACCATATGCCATATATATATATAAATCATGTCAAAATAGAAAGCTTTCAAAGTTAAAATGTATATTCCGCAATACCCTCAGTTAGTGTGTTCAGCATAAAGTGAACGTATTTCAATTAAATTTAATATCTCTAATAGATGCATATTGAATTCGAAATTAAAGAGAGGCAGCGCAAATCTATCTTAATGGAATATCACAATCTTTAGAAATTTGATTCATAAGAAAATAATAAAATAAACATGTGGGAGATTGACTTCACTCAAGGGAAAGACTTTTAAGACCTAACGGATGCTTTAATTTGATTTTTCATTGTCTTTTATATTTATAAATTGAAAAATAGAGTGGCTATTCTTGAGAAAGTCAGGTCGAAATTAAAAGTTTATAATATCGAAGACAAAGTGAATATTGATTTTTTTATAGATGGACAAAATATCGCCTAAATTGTATTTGTTTTAGTATTTGGCACTGGCTCTTACATAAATTTAAACTGGATGCATTAAACATCAACATTAGAAAGGTACAAATGACTATTTCCAATGGCTTTTGTATTAGATGGTAGTTTAAAATGAAATCACATGATTCTACGTAATTCGTGCCGAAATCGAATTTAAATTACGTGACTGAAAATGGGGAAAGTAAATTCAATGCCAAATGTATCCAAAGTACTTTAAATTTATCAATTATTAGATTTAGCTTGATATAGTGCAGTATTCAATTTAAGCAAAAATTGAAATAAGGTTTGGGTTGTTTGTAAATGTTTGAGTTATCAAATTTTCTATAATTTACTATAAGGTTAATGGTAAAAATGATCAATACAAAGTTTACGTTTTTGAAATAAACACTAAGCCGTTAATTTTTTGCCATGTGTTACAGTAAAAACAAATTAGTTACGATAAGATAATAATAATACTCAAAAGGTAAATTAAACTGGAATGCTGCTTATTTAGGTCTGCAATTTTGTATTAGTAAATTTTAATATATCTAGTCTGAAATGATTGGTAATATTCTTTATTCCGTAATAATTTATTTCATAACACGAAGTGTGCAAAGATAATAGTTAACAAGCAAGAATTTTACTTAATGTAACATTTAATGATTGTAAGCTTGATTACACGAAAAGACGTTAAATACCGTGCAGTCTATGATTATATATTTGTATTACCTACAAAATTGTATCGAAAGCTACAAAGTTTAATGTTCGTGGCTCCGTAGAAATCGTGCAGCCGAAATTTCCTGTCCTGTAAAATTTCTCATAGGTGAAAAACTGTTATCTGATATTTCATATCTTTCATATGAAATGCGGTTTTATACCATTGTTTCAGTTTGCTGTCGTGCTCTGATAATGATCATAGAGGAGTAAAACGCGTTATTAGGTGTGATTAACGGTGGTTTTGCTATGTTGTGCAACTGGTAAAATACATTGAGATTACTGTTTATCTCAAGCTTGCAAGGTTAATATGGGGAACTGTCGGCACCACCCGTGCGATCAATGATTGATTAATTAAATATCACTTGAAGGAACTGTATATTATTTAAAATATATAGTGATGATTTTATTATAATTATTAAATTGGATATTTCTTACAAATAATTTGCGCTAAGAAAAATGTATCTATAAATTTATATGCAATTACAAAGCAATACATATATATATATATATGTATATATATGTATATATATGTGTGTTTGAGTGTTTATGGCTACGTTCAAATATAAGGGAGAAAAATATTTTTGCTCCTACATTTTATTACAATTCCTTTGGGAAGAAATGAAAATACTTTTTAATAAAAATATTTTTTATTAAATTTTTAGCCAAAATTATATATTCAACGAATAAAATGGTTTATATCAAGGTCCCGAGCGTAATATATCCCATTTTATATTCACATTTTTCTGCATAAAAAATTATATAAGATGGCAAAGGAAATTCATTTAAAAGACGGGTTTCATCCTTATTGAGAACTCTTCAGCTTTACCAAATTATTCCGTTTGATTCAAATTTAAATATAAAGTAAAAATCTGGGCTCTAAGTTTACTTTTTCCAAATTCCATTTTTAGAATTTTCAACCAATACAGCCACAGACACCACAATCAACAGCGCAACCACAAACGTCATCACCAGCACTACTGCGACCATTACTAGTACTACTACATTACAACAACTACTACTAATTCAACTAATACAACTACCACTGCCACAACTACAATAACAACCAAAACAGCTACTACTATTACAAAACTGCTTCATCAATTATTGATACGACTAGTACTACTACAACTTCCACCTCTACCACTAGTATTAATATTGCTACCACCACTTTTATTACTACTAATACAAATACTAATAATACTACTATAACTAAAACTAATAATAATAATGTTGCATCATTTTTTTCGTGCTTATTTGCTACTCATTTAGGGCGATTTAGCACTAAGTCACAAACTTTCTATATCTATGGTCAAGTAATGTCGAAATTGGACACAAATTATCACCATCCTCATTATTATTATTGTTAGTAGTAGGAGTGGTAACAGTAGTAGTAGTAGTGGTAGTAGTAGTAGTAGAGGGAGATGAAGTAATTGTATTAATAGCATTTGTTTTTGTATTAGTGGAAGTAGTAGCAATGATAAATAAATAAATCAATAAATGAATAAATAATAATATTGATGATGATGAAGAAGTAGATGATGATAATGATGATGATGATGATGATGATGACGATGATGATGATGATAATAATGAGAAGTGTCCAAATTCAACATTACTTGACCTTAGATATAGTAAGTTTGTGTTTTAGTGCAGAATCGCCCTTATGAGAAGCCACTAAGTACAAAACAAATTCTGCAATATTCTTAGATTGTGTTTTAGTAATAGTATTATTATTAGCATCAGAGTTAGGAGTATTTTGACTCACCGCGAGTTACGTTTGCGGGTTGTTGCTTGGCATTATCAGTTTCGCAAATATCCGATTGTTTCCTATTTCCCAAGTACGTATCGATATGATCTTCGGTTTGGCTGGGTGCGGATTCGTCCCTTTCTTCCAAAGGTTTCAACATTATTCATACTAACTATTGGAAATAAGGTACAATGCAATCTTTGCTGACTGGCAATGTTTCGGAGCCTCCTTTCCGGCTCCATCATCAGGCCACTATACACAGCACAATACTCACAATAGCAGATTTAAGCAAACGTGTTAAACGCGATTCGAAACAGTTCTATTTCTATTTTAGTTATTTTTTGACGCACAAAGGGTTTTAAACAAAGAATTTGCCTCAATAACTAAACTCAATTTATGCATATGTAAAGGACACATGATATATATATATATATATATATATATATATAACAATTGGCAGACCAACCTTTACCTCAGTATAATTGTAGCTATCTCAAATTCCTGGTATACGTAATATCATCTCGTGTACAGAAAGTTGTACGGGAGTGAGAAAATATTCAACATGTTTATTAAAAATACATTGTAACGATGTCAGTATAATTTAAGTTAAAAATTAAATCTGATAAAAAACGATGAACTTGAAAGTCAAAAACTGTTTTTAAGCGGGGAATTATTATATATTCAAATGTTATATATATATATATATATATATATATATATATATATATATATATATATATATATATATATAATGTCCATTCCTTTTTAATTTAACAGTATTCTTATAATTAGGAAAACACAAATAACAAAGTGGATAAAGGCCATTTATTTCGTGAATAATAATCATCTCTTATACAATCATACATATTTATACATTTTGGGTTTTCAATTGATTATGCTAGTGGTAACAAATCTGACTCGTTTTTACTGCTGTTTCTTGTTTTGGCTAGTTGGTGAGTGTGTATGCGTTTGTGTTTGTGTGTATGCGTGTTTGCATGTAAAGGTCATTCTCGCAGTATTGCGAAGTGATGTCTGGGATCTTGTCATTATTGTTTTGATAGCTTGAGAATTAACCATTTGTGCGCATTGTTCACTGTTACATATACAAGTGCTATTTCCCCCAGTATAGTTGATCGTTTCACCTTGTTGCGCAAAGTTGTCGTATTCACATGGTAACAACGCCAGTGTGGATTGCAGTGTTAAACGCTCACATTGTTTGGGGACTTCTGTCATCGTAGGCGCCTCCGTTATTTCCACTTCAGTTTGTTGCCAATCCGATTGTATGTTTGTTGATTCTAGTCGAGGGCCTGTTTGTTCCTGGCTGGATACTAGTAGATTGTTGTTGAATTTTGTTATTCTTGGCCAGTCGATAAGAGTATCATGTTGATGAAACTTTTGAATATTAAGGTCAGGTGCTTGTTGTTTTATGTAAAGGGCTTCATAAATAAATAATAATTTTTCTGATTTTGCTTTATGTAGAATTGTGAAATTGGTCGAATTGACAGGGTGCCCCGTTGCCAATATATGATCGGAAATAGCTGATTTTCCTGACGGTGGCAAGCCTTTGTTAATCAACTTCTGTGGCAAATGTTGCTGGATTCTGCTTATCAATTGCTTCTTCGTACGTCCGATATATGTGCTACCGCACATACATGAGAATTTGTAGACTATGAATGATTTGGATAGAATTGGCAATTGAGCTTTGGCATCCTGTGTACTAAATGTCATATTAACTTTAACACTGGGAAAGTTGTCCTTAGTTATTCTATTCAGCCGCCGTGCATCATGAGGTTGGATGCCAAAGCTCAATTGCCAATTCTATCCAAATCATTCATAGTCTACAAATTCTCATGTATGTGCGGTAGCACATTTATCGGACGTACGAAGAAGCAATTGATAAGCAGAATCCAGCAACATTTGCCACAGAAATTGATTAACAAAGACTTGCCACCGTCAGAAAAATCAGCTATTTCCGATCATATATTGGCAACGGGGCACCCTGTCAATTCGACCAAATTCACAATTCTACATAAAGCAAAATCAGAAAAATTATTATTTATTTATGAAGCCCTTTACATAAAACAACAAGCACCTGACCTTAATATTCAAAAATTTCATCAACATGATATTCTTATCGACTGGCCAAGAATAACAAAATTCAACAACAATCTACTAGTATCCAGCCAAGAACAAACAGGCCCTCGACTAGAATCAACAAACATACAATCGGATTGGCAACAAACTGAAGTGGAAATAACGGAGGCGCATACGATGACAGAAGTCCCCAAACAAATGTGAGCGTTTAACACTGCAATCCACACTGGCGTTGTTACCATGTGAAAACGACAACTTTGCGCAACAAGGTGAAACGATCAACTATACTGGGGAAAATATCACTTGTATATGTAACAGTGAACAATGCGCACAAATGGTTAATTCTCAAGCTATCAAAACAATAATGACCAGATTTCAGACATCACTTTGCAATACTGCGAGAATGACCTTTACATGCAAACACGCATACACACAAACACAAACGCATACACACTCACCAACTAGCCAAAACAAGAAACAGCAGTAAAAACGAGTCAGATTTGTTACCACTAGCATAATCAATTGAAAACCCAAAATATATAAATATGTATGATTGTATAAGAGATGATTAGTATTCACGAAATAAATGGCCTTTATCCACTTTGTTATTTGTGTTTTCCTAATTATAAGAATATATATATATATATATATATATATATATATATATATATATATATATATATATACCATATATGTTATTACATCTATATCTATATTAAATAAATTAATATATATAAATATAAGAATATCTATCTATCTTTCTATATATATGTATATGTAAATTTATATTTTTATACATTGAAAGGAAACATTTTCCGTTTCTTTTTTAAAGACAATTTTCAGGAGTTAAACTATGAATATATTCTATAAGATAACTTATTATTTATTACATTTTTCACACCTTATATAAATATATGAAATACGAATAAATATGTATTTTAACATATATAAATATAAGCAAGTGTAAGAGTTTAATAAATGTCAACATTCACTAACATCACATTATATAATACATTTATCAGCTTATGCATTTATTCATCTATAAGCACGTCATATATCATATCCATTGGTAAATCTGTGTGCAATATTTTGAATCATGTTTTTGAGAAAGATAAGTATAGAAGGAAATATGAATTTATGTCGTACATGGTCACTCATAATCAGTTTCCCATAAACGGGGTCTCTTATTCAGGTTAATGATTAACTCCGTATCATCCGCTTCACGTTTTCGGATCCCTGAAAAAACTCCATTAAATATTGGGCCTACTAATTTTTCTACCGATGTTACATTCATTACATCATTCCCCGATTTTATTTCAATCGACTCTCTAATTATTCTAGTTTATCAGTGGCGGTTGCATAAGGCAATGCTTTTTCGTTCATCCCAGTCTATTTCATGACCTGTTTCCCTTGAATGACTAGCCAGATCCGATCTTTGAATGTGTCCGTATTTGCAAGCCGTTTTGTGTTCCAATCTACGAACCTTTATCGAACGCATGGTTTCGCCTATATATCTGAGCTTGCAATCTTTGCAAGATACCGCATATACTCCTGATGTATTGAGGGGTTCTATTCTTTCTTTTTGGTTAAGTAGTTTATTGCGTATAGTAAGAGATTATCTTAAAACTTTTGATATTGTATTTTGCTGATAATATTCAAAATTTTTGCCCAATTTTGATTCAGGTAATGTCATAATTTTGCGCTTTTCTAGTATCTTTTACGCCTTTACTCGATCTATAATATTACCTTTAAATCTCAGCAACATCTCCTTCTTATCCTTTCTATTAGAATTGTCGGAAAGATGTTTATTTTGAATATTTAATTTATCTCATGAATTCCTTCTCTCTATATTTCAAATCCACTATCATGGATTTAAGAATGCCTATTTTCATTCCTTATGGGTGGTTTGAGAGAAAATTTAGGAGTCCCAAGTAAGTCGCTTACCTAAATATATCTCTTTCCAGGCTCGGTTCTTTTTGTTTTACTCAAATCATATATATATATATATATATATATATATAATTTAGTTTTTGAGTGAGAGTTCTCATATGCTCTATGTATATGCATATTTTGAATTTGGTTACTAAGACAAATTCTTCGTTAAAAAAAATTAATCAAAAACAGTAACTGAAATATAAATAGAATTGTTTCAGAACGAGGTTACCGCATTTGCTTAGATCAGTTTTTGTGAGTATTGTGCTGTATACAATTTCCTGATGATGGAGCCGATAATAAGGCTCCGCAAAATAGGAATAAATCGGATCTTTACGAAAATGGTAATTCAATGCAAAAAACCGCGAACGCAACTCACGGTTAGTCAAAATATGAAGTTCGCACTACTCAGAAACTCTTCAAATCATATCTGTCAGAATTAGAAGTAGTAATAGTGATGGTAGTAATATTAGTACAAGTCGTGGTGTTAGTAGAAGTACTAGTAATAATAATAATACGTTAAGTATAACAGTTAAATACTGTTTGTTGCGGAGAACTGATATATATGCAAGTATGTATTAGGTGTTGCGAACCTAGTAGCAAATTAGTTCAGTTGTGACCAGAAGGATAAACCAAAGGCAGCATGAACGGAAAGTATAATCTCATGCTCATTCGTTTCGTGCTTACTGGCGACTCATCAGTAGGAGCCGGTATTACGCCCTTTAACCACTATATATTTGGGTGGAGAATGTAGAATAATAGGACGGTACAATCTCCTAGACGAATGTGTAAACCTGCAATAGTGAAGCTAACATCATATAAAGTCAACGACAATGCGACTTCAACGCTAACACACACTATATAATATATATATATATATATATATATATATATATATATATATATATATATATATATATATATATATATATATATATATATATATATATATACAGGTATATAAGGATACTAACAATCTGGCTATTGTAATACTAACGGATACCAAAATTGTAGTACCGAAAACGTGCTAAAACTAAGGTTGCCGAGTGGGTACTTGGTACTAACATGATGGATATCAATGTATGCTATAGTTTACCGAAATTGATAATTAAAACTATTTCTGAACACCTGTTACTCCAGAAAATCCATAAACTCTGGCTTTGATCGATATCAGTTATCACATTTCGCGGTAAGCATGACATCATTCAATTCAATATATTACAGTTAAATACTGTTTGTTGCGAAGAACTAATATATGCAAGTATGTATTAGGTTTTGCGAACCTAGTAACAAATTAGTTCAGTTGTGACCAGAAGGATAAACCAAAGGCAGCATGACCGGAAAGCATAATCTCATGCACATTCGTTTCGTGCTTACTAGCGACTCATCAGAAGGAGCCGGTATTACGCCCTTTAACCACTATATATTTGGTAGAAGAATGTGGAATAATAGGACGGTACAATCTCCTAGACGAATGTGTAAACCTGTAATAGTGAAGCTAACATAATCTGAAGTCAACGACAATACGACTTCATTGCTAACTCACACTATGTAATATATATACCGAGTCTGTAAAGGATACTAACATTATGGCTATTGTATCAGTAACCGATACAAAATTATGGTATCGAAAAGTTACATGGTACTAACACTATGTTTGACGAGTGGGTACTTGGTACCAACATCATGGATATCAATGTATGCTATAATTCACCGAAATTGAGAATTACAACTATTTCTGAACACCTGTTAATCCAGTAAATCCATACACTCTGGCTTTGATCGATATCAGTTATCACATTTCGTGGTAAGCGTAATATCACTTAATTCATTATATAGCATTTATGTAGTTTTTGTTGCGGAGAGCTAATATATATGCAAGTATGTATTAGGTGTTGCGAACCTAGTAACAAATTAGTTCAGTTGTGACCAGAAGGTTAAACCGAAAACAGCATGGATGGTATGTATAATCCCATGTACATTCGGTTCGTGTTTACTGGTGACTCATCAGTACGAGCCGGTATTACGCCCTTTAACCATTATATATTTGGGTGAGGAATGTAGGACAATATGACGGTACAATCTCCTAGATGAATGTGTAAACCTGCAGTAGTGAAGCTAACATTATATAAAGTCTCGACAATGCGACTTCAATGCTAACTCACTCTATATAATATATATGCCGAGTCTGTAAAGGATACTAACACTATGGCTATTATGTTAGTAACCGATGCTAACATTTTAGTAACGGTAGGGTGCATGGTACTAACACTATGGTTTCCGAGTCGGTACATGGTATCATCCTTATGGATATCAATTTATGACATAGTTCACCGACATTCAGAATTACAGCTATTTCTGAACCCCTTTATCACATTTCGCGGTAGCAGTTGTTGTGGTTGGTGTTTTAGTAGAGTTAGTTGTAGTATTATTAATTTATTTAGTAGTAGTAGTAGTAGTAGTAGTAGAAGCAGTAGTAGTATTAGTGTAGTAGTAATAATAATGATGGTGGTAGTGCTGGTGGTGGCGTATTGATTGACAAGTAAACGCCTTATGCTCGCGCTAATTTTAGTTCATCGTCCTGGTTTTAACGCATACATTTCAACAAATTTTTCTATGCAGTGTGGCTACTAGTAGTAGCATATTTTAATTGGAACAAAATGTTTGTTATGCCCTAAGAAAGGGGAACAAATTTTGATACGTATACCTGACATGAGTTTGTATATACAGAATGACTGCTAAAACGCTATAAGACGTGTGACAACTATCTGAAAATTATATTTGTTAAACCTTCGTGCAGTTTAATTTTGTAATAAATCTTGATTCTAATAGTTTTCGACATTGATATTTGTGTGAATAAACGCGAAATCAATGTTGCACTAACACTTATATGTCATATTTATTTCTCCTCAAAACAACAAAAATTCGCCGCTCAATGATTGCTTCATAATGCTTAAATTAAACTATTGCTAAAATATTAAAAGAAATTAATTGTTCATATTGCTCATTTCCCACATTTGATTGAATATTACTTAAGTAAAAATAAGAGCTTGTATTTTAATATATGTAACATAAAATTATGTGGCTTTGTTATAATTGAAGATATCCGGCAGGCTTAACTGAAGAATAATGATGCGTTATATTTGAGTAAACTATTTCATTACGTAAACTTTCATAAAACAAACATTAGCCTGATATATAACAAAGGACATATGTCCGAATTATTTATTCAAATTCTTATTCCAACCTGTCATACAGTCACGTATTAAATTAGTATTCGTGTACTTTTTAGCAATTTGCACATGTTCTATCTAATCTGTCACGCGGCACACATCAGGAGAAGTTGGACTGGGTCTTTAGACTCTACGATGTTGATGGCGACGGTTATATAAATCACGACGATGCCTTACAAATTGTCAGCGCCATATTTCAATTGCTAGGCCATCGGCTAAAACCAAGTGAGGATACAAAAGGCATCAAAGAGCAGATCGTCTATTTGTTTCAGGTTTGCTTTTAAGTCAAGTTTACATTTTAAATGATATTATTTGGAAGTACACCATCATTAATTACTTCGTAATAAAAACACAATCCGGTTTCAGATTTACAAAAATTCCGACGAATGCTTGACAGAAAGAGGCATCAATTCCAATTTATCAATTTTAATTTCTAAAACTTTGTAATATTTTGTCAAAAAAAGTGTAAAATACGGCAAAAAACTGCCCCCGATTTCATGTTGAACACAGAGACGATTGGTCTGCCCTCAATTAATCTATTGATGTCGCGTTTTGTCATTTAACGATGTTTCGTAAAAATCTTTGATAGGTTCTCATACATTTAAAGTGCACACCAAGTCAATTTAACTGATCTTACCGTAATGTAAAAGCAGCCAAATTTTTCCCTACTGTAGCGTGAATTGCCTCTTAGTTTAACTTTATTAAATGTTATTTAAATCAAGTTTGCGAGCTTGAATTAAACACCAATCCCATTGTATTTAACCAGTCATCGAACAACATAACAAAACCTGCCAACGCACTGACGCGTTTCGATCTTCCATGATCATCGTCAGAGTACGACGGCAAACTGACTAGTGAGGATCAAACCGCATAGAATATAAAAGAAAATCAAATTTAGATATGAGGCTCTGACATCTAGCAGTCTTGCATACATTGAACTTAACTGGAAATGTCGGTTGCACAATTTCTATGCAGTCACGAACATTAGCTCTTTGTAGCTTTCGACACACACATTTATATAGACAATACAATTACACAATAATTGATTGCGCGGATGGTGGTAAAAATTATTTAAATCAAGTTTGCGAGCTTGAAGCAAACACCAATCCCATTGTATTTAACCAGTCGTCGAACAATATAACAAAACTACCACCAGTCGCAACGCACTGAGGCGTTTCGACCTTCGTAGATCATCATCAGAGTACGACGGCAAACTGACTAGCGAGGATCAAACCGCATTGAATATACATGTAAATCAAATTTAGATATGCGGCTCTAACCTCTAGCAGTTTTGCATACATTGAACTTAACTGGAAATGTCGGCTGCACAATTTCTATGCAGTCACAAACATTAGCTGTTTGTAGCTTTTGCCACACACATATATATAGACAATACAATTACACAATAAATGATTGCGCGGATGGTGGTAAAAATTATTTAAATCAAGTTTGCGAGCTTGAAGTAAACACCAATCCCATTGTATTTAACCAGTCGTCGAACAACATAACAAAACTACCGCCAGAGTACGATGATGATCATGGAAGGTCGAAACCCGTCAGTGCGTTGCGACTGGCGGTAGTCTTGATATGTTGTTCGACGACTGGTTAAATACAATGAGATTGGTATTTACTTAAAGCTCACAAACGTGATGTAAATAATTTTTACCACCATCGGCGCAATCAATTATTGTGTAGTTATAAAATGTTCAAACTCAAACTGGCGAGATTCAAACCGCGATGAAAAAAACTGGAAGCGGACTAACTCAGTCGTAGTCATACGAATTATTGATTTTTCGCAGAAGTTGACTTTGTTTATTTAACATATTAACTAGAAAAATTTTCCTAGAGAATTTATTATTCCCATTATTTTCCGATTAAGTGAGAATTTTTAGTCGTGCAGATTATCAAAATATGTATTTGTAGAAAGTTTATTTGCGTTAGGCTTGTACCCCAATGCATTGTTCCGCAAAAGTAATATATTACAAAATTGTCGCCAAATAAAAATATTAACACGTTTCGTCTTACGCTGATCATAGTTAGAGTTAAGACACATACCGAAAGAAGACCGATGTAAGTGTAGATTAATGGAATTGTTATGTATATTTGAAATAAATTCTGACGAATGGTTTTAAAGAAGCCTTAATTAATCCATTTTCAAAACAATAGAAAGGCATCTTGACCGCGCTGACGTTGAAATAAATTTCATTATTAAATCTAGTTTAGCAGAACATCAATCGATCCTATTTATTATAATGACAAACTTTATTTTAAAATAATTTCGCTGGTACCGGCATATATATATATATATATATATATATATATATATATATATATATATATATATATATATATGTAAGAACAAAACAACGTACTCCATGGAATAACATTTATTAATAAATCTTATTTCTACCAGTATCTACAGCCATTGTTCTGGATTCGTTAGTATATTCGTTCATCCACTCACTTTACATTTGTTGTAACCAATCTCCTCTTCGTTATTCTAGCCTTTGTTTTGCGCAATTTAGACCACTACTTTTTTTGCAATTTAGACCACTCCTTTTGCGTAACGTCATTTGGTGTGTCATCGCTTTCATTGTAATTGCGTCCGTAATTGATGTATGTGTTGTATTTTGCGAAGCGTTGGCTATTTTTAAAGGCATGTCAGTTATGTCTTTGTTCCAGTCCAATTTAATTTCTTTTTGAATTATTTTTTGCACGTTTAAGCAGGGCTTCAGCTTATTAATTGCAATAGCTTCAAAAGCCAGAAGCATTTTCTCTGTTTTTGCCTTGTAGAGAACTGAAAAATTGTTACTACTGACAGCATGACCTGTGAGTAGTACATGCTCGCAAATTGCTGATTTTTGTGCAGGAGCTGCACCCCTCTTTAATAGTTTTGAGGGAGATGCTGATTTATTCTAGTTTCGAGCCTCTTTTTTGATCTGCCGATGTACTGAGCGTTGCAGGTACATTGAAATTTGTATACAGACAAAGATGTTGACGTCACAGAGAGGCTATCTTTTTCATTCGTGCGCATCAGTTTTGTTGTGTTGAACACCAATCTCACCTGTATTGATGGAAACTGTGCTTTTGTCGCTCGAATTACTTTTCGTTTGAAGATTTCCGCTGGAAGATCACCTCCAAAGGGAACACTAAGCGTTATTATCTGGGGAGTTTGATTTTCTTCCAAATTGGCCTCGATTTTGTTGCGTTGCCTCAAGTTGTAATCGATGAACCATTCCGGATAGCCATTATTTCTCAACGCTTCGCGAAGCAAATTTAGCTCTATTTCAATGTTGTCCTGTGAACAAATCCTGCGTATTCGTGTGCCCAAATTTATTATTAGGTTCCTTTTGTACGCCCTTGGCAATCTACTCATATAATGGATATATTGTCCAGTCCAGCTTGATTTCTTGTGAACTGACCTTGAAGTACCTTCTTCATCTCTCGTTATTCCTACATCTAGGAGGATAAATATCCGTCTTTCTTCTTCTATTAGCAAACTTGATTTACCTGGTCTACCTTTTATGTGATGTAGCAATTGAATTTGTATCTTCATCCTTTATGACGTACCTTTAAAATAGCCAACCTTCGCAAATACGACCTTACATCAATTACGGACGCAATTACAATAAGCGATGACTGCCTATATGACATTACACAAAGGAGTGATTCTAAATTATAAAAGTAGTGGTCTAAATTGCGCAAAACAAAGGCTAGAATAACGAAAGTGGATTTACAACAAATGTACAATTAGGATTGGATGAACAGATATACTAACGAATCCAGAACAATGGCACGAATACTGGTAGAAATAAGATTTATTAATAAATGTCATTCCATGGAGTACGTTGTTTTGTTCTTACATTTAAAAAAAATGGTAAAATTCGAAACTATCAATTTTTTGAAATACTGTGGTTACCCTATTCCACGTACAACAATCAATGCATATATGTATATGTTCGCCAATCGAAACTGCAGATACCACTCATAATATTCTCTTAACCTTTTTACTTGGCTGGGCTCCGGTTTTTGTTTAGTTACAATCATGCGTTTATTCGATCGTTGTAAAGTAATTAAATCATTAAATACATTTGTTTCACCTATTTCTTCGACTAGTTTAGACTTAGTGTTCTTACGGCTTCTGGAACGGGTTATGTTTGTGGAAGGATAAATGAGGAACACGCCAGTTCCAAATTTGTTTTTAGCGCTAAGCAATAACTTTTAGCCGCTTCAACTTGCGCGTGTTATCAAAATAGACTGGAAACAAATTTTACAGTTACTATCAGTTTACTCACTGTTCAAACACTTTCGACATAGAGTCTAATGCACACCAAAGTAAACAAAAAAATTTTTAAAGATAGCCTAAACCGGAATTCACACAGTGAGACACTCAGATTGTAGCAATTTTTGAAAGATATTTATTCGGTATTTTAGATGCGCTCTTGCGATACATTTATGAGACTACAACGCATCATTCTTAAATATTTGTGACATTTCCATGGTATATAGCGGTCAGAAAAATTTATTGCTAATATAATATATAATACACAATTTTTTAATTATTATTCATTAATATTACGCGAAAAACTTAAGATTTTCTATTTGGATGTTTACATTGTAAATTCTAAGAAATTTACGCTAGCATACAATAAAACAATTATGGGATTGATGATTTTTACATCTCATTTCTAAAGCTCTACCTCGTATCACATATAACAAAGTTTCGATACATGATTTCTAGCATCATTTTCAAGGACTACCAGTAGTACCTCCTATAAAATGTAAAGACACCAATATTCAGACCATAGAGTTTACTTCCCTTTAGGTTTAATACATCTTTAGCAAACCATCTAGTATTTCCATAAAGTTTGACTACAATATAATTACAATTTTTATTGTTTAAGAAATTGCTAATAATAATATTATTATTATTTTTTATGCAAATAATAATAATAATAACTAAAGTATTATTCTTGTAATTATTAACAACCGACGAAGCTGCAGAACTTCAAATGGGATAACAATTACGATAGAAATATCCTGCGCTGCTTTCATTATGAACCATTGATAAAGCATATCGAATTGTGTCGAAAAAAATTAAATATTATGAACAAATTCACTTACATTGAATATGCAACGGACGAGTGATTGATAAGGCCATAATTGCTCAATGTGTGAGCAACTAGATATCAGGCATTGCTTAAAGCAAAATAAAAGAAAATTAGTTAACTATAGGCAGCTTTACGGAAAAAAATGATAAAAGCTAGCAAGGCAACTCGCGTTTCATATAAACGAACACATCACTAATTAACAAACTCGTATTAGCACACCTCCATATGACAATATATTACGATTATTAAAAATTTAGTCTTGTTAACAATGAGAAAATCCAAAATATGTGAGTACTCCTGCAAAATTTATTATAATTTGATATTTCAACATATTCATATATACAAGCTTCTTATTTGTACATTGATTTCGGGTGTAATCGCAGGAATTAAATATTTTAAATGAGCACTGTTGGCACAGGTTGTGATAGCAATTATATAAATAAAGATTGCAATCTTTATATAAACACCTGACCCAGTATATACATAAATTTGTCAATATAAACTATGTAAAGTTTGGAAAAGCAAATAATTCAGTAGACCAGTTTCGTCCTTATTGGGAACTCATCACGTACTGTCCACCAAAGGAAAGTCTGACCAAAAAAGTTTTTATATGACAGAATAGTATGTGTAGTATACGGCAGAGGGGCACAGTGGTTAGAGCAACAGACTCCGAAGCAACTGAGTCCAGGTTCAAGCTCTGCCCGCGACGAATTTTAGACAGTACGTGATGAGTTCCCAATGAGTACAAAATCGGTCTACTGAATTAATTACTTTACCTGGCACGTATAAATGGATCTTATTAATTTTTCGACTACAAGATAAGTACTCCATGAACTAGAGTTTTTTTCATCTACTTAATTTTGCAAGCAAAATACTAATGTAACTTGGAAAACATTAGATGATTAATTGTCAAATTTAATATAAAGTAGGAGCTTTATGTAGATGGCATGAGATATTTCATACGAACGAATAACTACTGGAGGCAATTTGACCGCCTATAAAGTTTGTCATAGAAATATTCATTTTTAGCAGAATGATACCGAGCTAAAATCAATCAATTTTGAGTGTAGCTTAATAGTTTTTCCAGATTTACCTTTATGCAAATCGTAAGCTCATTAGCAGTAAAATACAGCATTAGGTCTACGGTAAGTCAGTGGTGTGATTACAGTAACTTAATTTTTAACCAAATCGAAACATGTTGGATTTCTTAAACTTTCTGTGGTGAAAATTTATTACTGCATTCAGAATAAAGCAAATCACAAATTAAAGCGGGATGAGATGGACATCAAGCAGAATGTAAATATCGGCATTTATGAAGTTCCAATCAAACTGGACTGACGTTATCCTTTACTACGCTACAAAATGGGACCAATTACGGGCTCATTATACGAATCGCGACGCATTTTAAAAGATTTTGGCACGTTACTCGCATACTTTTTTACGAAAAAATAACTTCACGCTAAATTGATTTTAAAATGCATCTGAACTTACTAGCTAACTAATAATTACACATCTGAGTAAATGTGCATTAAAATCAGTTAATTACGTACACATGGAGATAAAAGTGAGTATGTGTTCATGTAACTTTGTATCCTATAGTATGTAAATGGGTAGTAGCCATAAAAATCTTGGTTCTGATTATCAGCATAACCTAATCAGTTGTTCTGGCGACCGTAAAAAGAATCTCGCTTGTGCTAAAATTATACACTCTATATTGTTTCTATTGTGAACCCTAGAATTCGATTTCACTGCAAATTTGACTTTTAGATTTAAATTACTAGTGAAGAAGTGATTACAAGCTTGCCATAGGCGAAAGGCAAAATATGGCAGCTGAAGGAAGCATTGTCCATTGGCGTCCCATATAACCGGACCTCCAGGCGGATAGTGCTGGCAGGTGGTCTAATTAAAGGATAATTCTGAAAAAAATCACCAATCTTCAATGGGAATGGGCGACCTGGAGATCCCTTATAGCACACAGATGAACATGAATCATACGACATATTATTTTTCACTACTGCATCGGTTGGCGCGAGACATAAGACGGGTGGCCTTATCTGTCGAGTATTTCGTGTGAGAGAAGGGATTACATGGTGCGGGTATTAAGCCGAAAATCTGGGCCCTAATTACGGAAGGCTTGATATGTGAATCTGGAGTAGGAATAATATTGCCGCGTACACGCCGAAGACTAATCTTAAGACGATTTCATCTAGCACGTTTTAAAGTAAATGTATAAAACGTGTACTTAATCGCCAAGTTTTTTCGAAAAGATAGGAGGTTACTGAACTTCGTCCTAATGACATTCGT
The DNA here is from genome assembly GCA_029291075.1 of Eudiplozoon nipponicum. NCBI lineage: Eukaryota > Metazoa > Platyhelminthes > Monogenea > Mazocraeidea > Diplozoidae > Eudiplozoon > Eudiplozoon nipponicum. Next base: position 18,357 of record JAQBSW010000954.1, read on the forward strand.
CAACATGCGATTTTACATATAATAACTGCTCATATTATGGACCTATAAACCGATCTTCGGCTGCAACTAACAATTTATGTTATCTGTTATCTAGTGGGCAATTTAGGGTTGCGAATTAGATATTTCGGTCGTAAGAGGAGTAAAAAATGTTTCACATTAAAAAACGATAACAGAAAACTTATCTTTAAATTTTTTTAGTCTGCGGCAGTGAATAGATTTAAGATTCTGAAGTAAATTTGCCCCGGTTCAAACCTGAGTCGCGGAAGATACTGACAAATATTTGACAAGTTCTCAATAAGAACATACTCGGTTTTTGTGATGAGTTGCCGTTGTTTTATTTTTTTCAGTGATCAGTCAATCAGTCTATTTATAGCAATAGCCTCCAGATATGAATGCAAGTTCGTATACATCACCTTTATTTAAATCATAAAGTGTGGTATTGGTATGTCGTATTTGTTCAATGCAAGACATTTTGGTAATGCAATTTAACAATAATTGATTGCGCGGTAGGTGGTAACAAATCTTCAAATCAAGTTTGCCAGCTTGAAGTAAACACCAATCTCATTGTATTTAACCAGTCGTCGAAAAACATAATAAAACTACCGCCAGCCGCAATGCACTGGCGTGTTTCGAACTTCCATGATCATCATCAGAGTACGATGGCAAACCGACTATCGAGGATCAAACCGCATTGAACATATATGGAAATCAAATTTAGATATGCGGCTCTCACCTATAGCAGTCTCGCATACATTGAACTTGACTGGAAATGTCGGCTGCAAAATTTCTATGCAGTCACGAACATTAACTGTTTGCAGCTTTCGCCACATATACACATATAGGCAATACAATTTAACAATAATTGATTGCGCGGGTGGTGGTAACAATTCTTTAAATCAAGTTTGCGAGCTTGAAGAAAACACCAATCCCATTGTATTTAACCAGTCGTCGAACAACATAACAAAAATACCGCCAGACGCAATGCACTGACGCGTTTCGACCTTCCATGATCATCATCAGAGTACGACAGCAAACTATCGAGGATCAAATGATCAGCGCCTGCTGAACCCCTACAAGTTACTTCTTAATCTTACAGCCAAATCGCTCTCATAGTCTGATTTACATACTGTAGGCCTATTTCTTTATACTCTTGGTACAATTACTCAATCCACCTAAACGACTGCTCCATTTCAAACGAATACGTAAAGAAACGAAGAGCGGCTATAATATAATAATTTAAAGACAAAAATTTGAAAATATCGTTGGCTTGTATAGCTTCATCGTATAATTCGTGTTGATAGCAATTTTCAATATACGAAAGATATGCTGGTCTGTTACTGTGTGTAATGAAAACATAAAAAATATACTATTGCGTGCAAGCCAACTGTTCACACAAAAGAAACATATCTAAGTAGTCTTTACACAACTATCTCTCTACGCCATTCTGATCACTTAGGTGACCTAAATATTTACTGAATTTATAAAGTAAAAGTACAGTAGTTTATGCATATAACCCAAAGTTCATACGGGAAAATATAATTAAATAGTTAATAATGCCTATAACGTAGATGATCTCATTAGTTTAACATAAAATATAGCTAACTAATTTCTAAAAATAATGATTACCTTAGCGATCTCATATCACTAAAGATAAAAGCATGTACAATTATAACCGTATTGCCGAAAGTTAAAATAAGAAACAAACAAGCACATAAATATGATGATGGTGATGAAAATCCAAGCAGCCAGTCCGCTATATGCCGATTTAGCGTGGCGATCAGCTTTGTCTTCCTGCATATCTACAGTTTATTTATATATTTTCATTTATCTGTATGTGCTCATACACACGTAAACTCAATCTTCTACCACACCGGTCCTTGTGAAATTGATTCCTTATACATTTCAAATTATAGATAATTTTGGAAATGTATCTTTGGTCAATTTTATTTGGGCAACTGAAGGAGAAGGTGGAACTCAAGTCTGCCAGAACACTCAATGTCTTTCGGTGTGCAATATGGGTTTGGTGTTACACTTAACAATATAACGCAAAATATTTTATGAAAAAAATACGACACACTAACACTACGCTATACAAAATTTAAATAAAACGAGGTATTTGAAAATGCTTTCCTATTTGGAAGCTACTTTTATAAAAAGATGTTGTCCAGAAATGTGCCGATATAACCAATATTCTTTTACACTAGCATTAATATGGACTTACTTAGTCCTATTCGAAACGATGTTTACTTATGTTCCTTCCTTTACCAAAAAAGCTGCAAAATTCAAATATGCATTTATTTACAAACGTCTTAAAGCTATCTGATTTGATCCTGACCACACCTGAGAAATGTCTACGTTGTTCGAAGTGGCATTCCTGGTATGTAACATAGAAATACCATGTCACTATTAAGTTTGCTTATTTAACTCTAACGTTTATTTATTATACTAGGAAGGCTCCAAAATTAAAATGTGGGCTTAATTTTGGGTTTCTTTCCTGAACAAGTTTAAATGTACGATGACAAGCTAAGACACCCATTCATGTTAAACATAGTCACTAATTCGCATACTCCTTTTTCTGCTCCAGGGAAATTTATACTTGGTGCTATAAAAAATAAATTAAAGCTTCTCATGTGGCGGAAGAAAATTGCAATTTTAATTTTGCCTAAGTGGTTTTGCATTTTTGAACAAGAACAATTAAAATAACATATAATAATAATTAGTAAAATTCCCAGAAATGTTATTGTTATACTATAATGCGAAAACAAATAGATCATGTAAAAGTATAACAGAAATAGTTATCAAAATGCAATCGATAAAATATAAACTCGAGAATTCATGTTTATTAGCAAAGCTGTGGATGGAATTTGTTATTGCATGTAATCTCATGCACATTCGTTTCGTGCTTACTGGCTGCCTTTGGTTTATCCTTCTGGTCACAACTGAACTAATTTGTTCCTAGGTTCGCAAAACCTAATACATAATTGCATATATATTAGCTCTTCGCAACAAACAGTATTTAATTGCATGTAATGTTTGGATTTCAGCAGCAGCGTAAATTCATTCTATTTTTGTTATAATTCACTAATTCATTATCACATCGCACCAATTACATGATATTTGGCTTATAATGAATGTTTTTGACTCCCTATTTATAACTCTACACTTAAAATGGCACTCAAGTCTAGTCTAATAATGCATTCTTTGAAAATAATTCTACCTAAGACGCTTAGAATTGCGAGATACCCTTAAGCACCATGGAGACGTAGATAAGCTGTCAGGCTCAGAAACAAATATGAGTGGGATTGATCATTGAAAGTTTGCTACAAATAAGTGACATCACAGTCAAAAACATTAATTATTTTAAACAAGGCTACCTGACCCATTATGTACATATATTTACCAGTGTAAACTAAGCATTGTATAATGTTAAAAAGACAATTCATCCAGTAGACCGGATTCGTACTTGTGGGGAAACCATCACGTCATATCAAGTATTTGATGCAGACAGGGATTTAAACTGGGTGCGTCTGTTTCGGAATCTGTTGTTCTAAACATTGGATCACCCTTATGAAATAATATATTAGGTGTTGCTCGCCTAGTAACAAATTAGTTCAATTATGACCAGAACGATAAACCAAAGACAGCATGAATAAAATGTATAATCTCATGCACATTCATTTCGTGCTTACTGGCGACCCATCAGTAGGAACCGATACTACACCCTTTACCCACTATATATTTGGTTGAGGAATATGGGAAAATAGGACGGTACAATCTCCTATATGAATGTGTAAACCTGCAGTAGTGAAGCTAACATCATATAAAGTCTCGAAAATAAGATTTCGATGCAAACACACTCTATAATATATATATATATATATATATATATATATATATATATATATATATATATATATATATATATAGTATATCGAACCTGTAAAGGATACCAACACTATGGCTATTTCGTCAGTACCCAATACAAACTTTATAGTACCGAAAAGGTAAGTGGTACTAATACTATGGTTGCCGTGTCGGTACATGGTACAATCACGATAGATTTCAATTTATGCTGTAGTTCACCAAAATTGAGAAATATAAATATTTCTGAACACATGTTAATCCAGTGAATCCATAAACTCTGGCCTTAATCAATATCAGTCATAAAATTTCGCGGTAATCATGATATCATTCCATTAAATATATAAGTGCTTGATACTGTTTGTTGCGGAGAACTAATATATATGCAATTATGTATTAGGTGTTGCACACCTAGTAAAAAATTAGTTCAATTATGACAGGAAGGGTAAACCAAAGTCAGCATAAACGAAAAGTATAATCTCGTGCACATTTGTTTCGTGGTTACCGGCGACTCATCAGTAGGACTCGGTCTTACGCCCTATACTCGCTATATATTTGGGTGAGGTATGTGGGATAACAGGACGGTAGAATCTCCTAGACGATGGTGTAAACTTGCAGAAGTGAAGCTAACATCATATAAATATTCGACAATGCGACTTCGACGCTAACACACTCTTATATATATATAATATAAATATAAATATATGTATATATATATATATATATATATATCGAGCTTGTAAAGGATACCACAAATGTAGCTTTTCGGTACTCTAATGTTGGTATCGGGTTCTGACACAATAGCCTAAGTGTTGGTATCCTTACAATTTCTAAATATATATATATATATATATATATATATATATAAAAGAACAAAACAACGTACTCCATGGAATAACATTTATTAATATATCTTATTTCTACCAGTATCTACAGCCATTGTTCTGGATTCGTTAGTATATTCGTTCATCCAATCCCACTGTACATTTGTTGTAACCAATCTCCTCTTCGTTATTCTAGCCTTTGTTTTGCGCAATTTAGACCACTACTTTTGCGCAATTTAGACCACTCCTTTTGCGTAACGTCATTTGGTGTGTCATCGCTTTCATTGTAATTGCGTCCGTAATTGATGTATGTGTCGTATTTTGCGAAGCGTTGGCTATTTTTAAAGGCATGTCATAAAGGATGAAGATACAAATTCACTGCTACATCACATAAACAAGGTAGACCAGGCAATCAAGTTTACAATAGAAGAAGAGAAAAGACGGATATTTATCCTTCCTAGATGTAGGAATAACGAGAGATGAAGAAGGTACTCTCTCAAGGTCAGTTCACAAGAAATCAAGCTGGACTGCACAGTATATCCATTATATGAGTAGTGTGCCAAGGGCGTACAAAAGGAACCTAATAATAAATTTGGGCACACGAATACGCAGGATTTGTTCACCGGACAACATTGAAATAGAGCTAAATTTGCTTCGCGAAGCGTTGAGAAATAATGGCTATCCGGACTGGTTCATCGATTACAACTTGAGGCAACGCAACAAAATCGAGGCCAATTTGGAAGAAAATCAAACTCCCCAGATAGTAACGCTTAGTGTTCCCTTTGGAGGTGATCTTCCAGCGGAAATCTTCAAACGAAAAGTAATTCGAGCGACAAAAGCACAGTTTCCATCAATACAGGTGAGAGTGGTGTTCAACACAACAAAACTGATGCGCACGAATGAAAAAGATAGCCTCTCTGTGACGTCAACACCTTTGTCTGTATACAAATTCCAATGTACCTGCAACGCTCAGTACATCGGCAGATCAAAAAAGAGGCTCGAAACTAGAATAAATCAGCATCTCCCTCAAAAACTATTAAAGAGGGGTGCAGCTCCTGCACAAAAATCAGCAATTTGCGAACATGTACTACTCACAGGTCATGCTGTTAGTAGTAACAATTTTTCAGCAAAAACAGAGAAAATGCTTCTGGCTTTTGAAGCTATTGCAATTAATAAGCTGAAGCTCTGCTTAAACGTGCAGAAAATAATTTAAAAAGAAATTAAATTGGACTGGAACAAAGACATAACTGACATGCCTTTAAAAATAGCCAACGCTTTGCAAAATACGACACATACATCAATTACGGACGCAATTACAATGAAAGCGATGACACACCAAATGACATTACGCACAAGGAGTGGTCTATATTGCGCAAATGTAGTGGTCTAAATTGCGCAAAACAAAGGCTAGCATAACGAAGAGGAGATTAGTTACGACAATGTACACATTTGTCACAAGTTGTGTTTTACTCCTGTGCGTATTGTGTCAACCCTGAAGACGAGATTGGATTTGAGATCTCGAAATATTGGTCTAGGAACAATGGAAAATCTTGATCCAACGTCATTTTCAGACAATCAGCTAATTGAAGGCTTAAAGAAGAAGGGACAAGTGAGAACCCATCAATTGAGACCAAAAATTACATCATCTGAAGATGAAGGAAGTTCAAGATTTTACCGACCTATGAGTGCTATCAATTGTCCCGCACAAGAAAAATGCGGTCAAATCCACAACAAGAAGGACAGCACTGAGCAAATAAATATATCTTTTAAAATGTACAGTGGGATTGGATGAACGAATATACTAACGAATCCAGAACAATGGCTGTAGATACTGGTAGAAATAAGATTTATTAATAAATGTTATACCATGGAGTACGTTGTTTTGTTCTTACATTTTAAAAATGTTGAAAATAGAAACGATCAATTTAGATATATATATATATATATATATATATATATATATATATATATATATATATATATATATAATATAGAGTGAGTTAGCGTCGAAGTCGCATTATCGAGTATTTATATGATACTAGTTTCACTTCTGCAAGTTTACACATTCGTATAGGAAATCGTACCGCCCTATTTTCCCAAATTCCACTCCAAAATATACAGTGGGTATAGGGCGAAATACTGGCTTCCGATAATGAATCGCCAGTAAGCACGAAACGAATGTGCACGAGATTATACATTTTGATCACGCTGTATTTAGTTTATCCTTCTGGTCCTAATTGAACTAATTTGTTACTAGGTTTGCAATATCCAATACATTTTATTTCTCTGCATCATACAGTTTCAACTAGATCACCCTGTTTGTTTAATAACATTTTAAAAATGAATTGTAATTGTTAATAAATAATGCGTTGTCTTTTTCTCTTTCTCACTATTTTTCATATTTGCATATATTTAGGATAAGTAAAATTTAACGAAAATGATTGTATAATAGTTATTTTTTAAGTAGAAAATCAAATATTACCCGATACGACTTTAAAAGATAAATTTAAAATGACACAGCGGCGTTTTTTATTCAGCTTATCATCTAAAGTTATAAACGAAAAGATAACTTTGTTTAAATAGCAAAGCCGTACTCGTGAACAGGCACACAAACTATACATATACCAGTTAAAAATGTTCATAAAAGTAAAAGCACAACTGAGCGAAATTTTGTGTGGGTTAGAAATTTCCATGGCCATACTTGTATACGAATAAATTTTATTGCTTGCTCAGTTCTGGTCGAAATCAAAGTAAGGAAGTCTCTCCAAAATAGAGAAGCATATCGAAACAGTTAGCCTTTATAAAATTTGGGACGCGCTTTGTTAATCTGTAGCCTAGACAATTATATCTTACGTTCATGCTGAATTAGTCATATTCTTCTCATCATATGTGAACTCATTTGTTATTAGTTACGCAATTCCTAAATCACAAATACTTACATATTATATTTCCATAATACATAATATATAGCACTTAAAATATTATCGAAGGATTTCATGTTTACTGTAAAATGTGATAAATTATGTTGATCGAGTCAAAATGATATGGGTTAGCTGAAGTGACAGGTGTTTATAAATTTTTGTAATTCTCAATTTATTTTAAATTTGATCTATCGTGTAAAGCATTGTTTTGATACACTTTATAGGCTTGGTATCTCAAAAACCATTGCGATAGTACCATTTACAAGTTCGGTATATATTATATATAATGAGTTGGCTTTGAAGCTGCGTTGCTAATGACATCATATGTAATTCGTATACAGATTCGCATAAGAGAGTGCAACGTCCAGTTGTCTACATTCCTTGATCAAATTAACGTAATTAACGGTTGATTAAACGTAAAAGAAAATTATTTTATCGCACCATCTGTAATATAACCTAGCACACAAATAGCAATGAATTAGACAAAGCAATGGTAGATGAGTAGGGATTTTGAACTAAGAACAAAACGCAGAAATTTTCTAAATGAAAATAGCTATAACAAAAATATTAATGTTAAACCACGATTACTATTATAAACAAGGTTACTGAAAACAATTTTGGAGTCAAAACACCGACGCACACAGTTAGATACAAATATATACACAAACGTGGATATAAGGAGGAGTACCGGCTCATACTGTCTAGTCATCAGTAAACACTACAAGCAAATTTATATGAGATTAAACCGTTCATAAATTCTTACTTTGCTTTATATTTCCAGTCTTATTTGAACCTAATTCTTATTAGGTATGCAATAGATAATACAAAATTTTCTAAATGAAGAGAAGTAAGTAGAAACCATAGAACATTAATAAAATGCAGAAAAAATAAAATAAGGTTGATAGAAACAAAGTATTAAACTAAAGAATATGGTGAAAGTTAAATGGCACTGCCTAAAACCATTTTTCAGTTTATATTCAAAATACTGAATGTGTGCTTTATGGCGTGCGTACTATTCTAACAACAAATGATAAAGGGTAATTTCTGTTCAAAGTACCGTTAAAACAGATTCAATTTCGTGCTTGAACATTGAAAACCGGACTGAGCATTTTCTGAATAATCTGCATCTTTTATTTCATTGGAGCATGGTACTAAAATATAAGTAAGTCACTAAGAATAAAATGCAATTTAAACTAAAATATACATACGTACAGTTGTAAATATCGAAAATCTTCAAGAAAATACCGTGCAAAGCAAAAGTTGTAGCATCAGTGTTTTGGTATTTTTCGGACGTTTAATGTTAAACGCATATTTTTCAGCTTTATCTCGCTACATGGAGTCATTCCTGAAAAAGCCACAAAAACGGCCGCTTAATTTTGGTGCAAACAGGCGTATATATATATATATATATATATATATATATATATATATATATATATATATATATATATATATTCATAGTGTCTTTCCATGTGCAATGATAAAGAGAAATTTTATGAGATATAAAAACTGTTCCACGCTCATTTTTTCCTCAAATATAAAAAAAACGAACACTTGCTTGCATTACCTCTGGTTCAGTCTCAATGCTCGAAATTGCTTATTCTGCTTGAAGAAGTCATTCATAATTTTGTTCATCCAGATGGCTTCATTTGTGACTAACTCATATATATTTTTTAATTCAGTAATTATCTTAAAAGCCACGCCTGGAGAACAGACATTCGAAATTTCAATTATAAGTTAGCAATTGCTGATGTATATTCACCATTTGATTTGAAGCAGGCGCTTAAGTTGCAGTGCGAGTAATTAAACGTTTTGTCGATTGGCCTACGCAAGGTCCCTGACACCTTTCACATATATATTTGGTAAATAAGATTTTTGGTTGATATTAACGGCTGTTTCACTGCTATTACCGGCGGTGCCAAATGAGCTGCCTTTAATAACTCTCGCAGTTTAGCCGCGTTAAATGTGCGTGTCAATGCCGCTTAAACTTTATTACGTGTTCTACTTCAAGCGGCGTCCCGTTTAAATGAGACTGTTATGTAAACTGCTGTCTGTTCAAATCATCTAAACATGCGCTTCATTTGATTTCACCTTTTAACATTGACTCTGCCAATCGCTTATTATATCCATTAGGTATTAGATCCACTTTTGATTTTGAAATAATAATTTGTAATGTTTTCAAAATACAGCCGAAAACGCTATTAATTTATATTGAAAAGGTACAAAGATGCTACGATCCAAGTACTGTTCTAATTAGTTTGCCATTAGTATATTTCTTTAGTAGTACATCTAAGAAAGACAGAAAATTATCTTCCTCATGGTCTGATATCAAATTAATATTTCTATAAGCTTTATTGGAAATTTGAAACACTGTTCCTGATTGCGACCTGTTTTTAAGAACAAGAAAAGTTTCATCTACATAGCGTATTTATCGGGATAATTTACTTGTCCCTCTTCTCAAGATTGCTTTTAAATATCTTTGCTAAAACTGGAGATAGAGGGTCACAATTGTTACAACATAAACTTGTTTATGGCTACTTCTACTGTAACGAAACTGTATTTATTTCGTGCATAGCAAAATAAATTTGCGTACAGTATTATCTGGGACCGGAGATGGTAATAACCTTTGCTCTACTTTCTTAATTATAATGTTAATAACATCTTTAATTAGTTATCAGAGGCGTCATATCAAAAGACACTATAATCCTATTTTTAGCATTTATATCTTGATATCTACTAACATGCTCAAAAGAATCGAAAACCGAAAAATTACGTGGTTCAAGCCTATGAAATATCCATTTAGTCAACGCATAGAACCGAGAATTGACCATGGATAAGAATTATCTCATAGGACAACCATTTTTCAAGTATGTATTAGGTGTTGCGAACCTAGTAATAAATTAGTTCAGTTGTGACCAGAAGGATAAACCAAAAGCAGCATGAACGGAAAGTATAATCTCATGCACATTCGTTTCGTGCTTACTGGCGACTCATCAGTAGGAGCCGTTATTACGCCTTTTAGCCACTATATATTTTGGTCAAGAATATGGGATAATAGGACGGTACAATCTCCTAGACGAATGTTTAAACCTGCAAAAGTGAAGCTAAAATCATATAAAGTCAACGACAATGCGACTTCAACGCCAACTCACACTATATAATATATATACCGAGTCTGTAAAGGATACTAACATTATGGCTATTGTGTTAGTAACTGATACCATAATTATTGTACCGAAAAGGTACAACCAATTTGTTGATTCTTGGTAGATCGTACAATGTTGGAGTATATGATCCAATAGGTCTGAGCTTCTGTGAAAACCTTAGTGATAAATTCGGCATCGGTTAATATTTTAATTTTATTTTTAACTTCCGTTAACGTTATCCATTTTATATGATTTACCCTACAGACGCAAAAATTTTAAACTGTAAAGAAACATGTGCTCCCTCTTGTGCATATATTCTGTTTTTCCATTATTTCAACACCATTTCATTCATCAGTGCGTAGGATTTTTATCTCTGATGGATTTGTGATTGGGATAGGTTAAGCACACGTTTATCAATCTCAGTCGTTATTAAATAAATTAGATATCCAGACTTTATATCATTTTCTAATTTCTTCAATGTTCTTCGTTCATTTTTCAAAATCAACTTTGCGAGCTTTAAGTTAACACCGATCCCGATGGCAAACTGACTATCGAGGAACAAACCGCATTGAATATATATGGAAATCAAATTTAGATATGTAGCTCTCATTTCTAGCAGTCTCGCATAAATTGAACTTGACTTGAAATTGTATTTCCTATATATTTATATGTGGCGAAAGCTGCAAACAGTTAATGTTCGTGGCTGCATAGAAATTGTGCAGCCGACATTTCCAGTCAAGTTCAAAGTATGCGAGACTGCTAGAGGTGATAGCCGCATATCTAAATTTGATTTCCATATATATTCAATGCGGTTTGCCGTCGTACTCTGATGATAATCATGGGATTTCGAAACGCGTCAGTGCGTTGCGGCTGGCGGTTGTTTTATAATGTTGCTTGATGACTGGTTTACTTCAAGCTGGCAAACTTGATTTGAAGAATTGTTACCACCACCCGTGCAATCAATTATTGCTAAATTCGTGTTTAATGTCTCTTCAACATAGCTGACGTGTTTGGAAATTCTATGATCTTCATCCGAGCACGACGGCAATCTGTCTATCGTTGAATAAACCACAATTCATAAACATGATATGGAGAATTATATATAGGGCTCTAATTCCTAGTGGGCTATCACAAATTTTACTTTACTGAAAATGTGTGAAGGGCAATATTTATGCAGTCAGAAAGATTAACTTTTTGCAGCTTTCGTCACACATATGCACGAACAAAATGGTAAAATCCGAAAGGCTAATACGTTTCATGTTTGTCTGCAAATCAGCAGTAGGAGTCGGCAAGATGTTTCAAGCCTGCTTTTGCTGAGTCAACTGATGTAAGGTATGCGGAAGATACAGAGTTCATACTTCGCATTTATAACTATTATACCTATAAATCGGACTGCTTTGTCAACAAAATGAACAAACATGTTGTGAATAGAGTTCTCCACAACAAATATTATCTAAAAGTTGTGCGTAGGACTTAAAAGTCAACTAATCTTGGTTTTAAAGAGATTAAATCTAATATTCATTGGCTTAGGTCCGATCAGATTGTATTTCAGAAAAAGTCATTTTGAAACAATTAGCCACATAGACAATACAATTAAACATTAATTAATTGCGCGGGTGGTGATAACAATACTTTAAATCACGTTTGCAAGCTTGAAGTAAGCACTAATCCCATTTTATTTAACCAGTCGTCGAACAACATAGCGAAACTACCATCAGTTGGACGCAATGCCGCGTTTCGACCTTTCACGATCATCATTAGAGTATGATGGCAAACTGATAAACGAGGATCGATCCGCCTTGCAAATATATGGAAAGCAAAATTATATATGCGGCTTTCACTTCTAATAGTCTCGCATACATTGTACTAACCTGCAAATATCGGCTGCACAATATATATAGATACATTTTTTCGTTTAATCTAAGCAATTTTTAAGGAAGTTAAGCTATTCTTCCGGTAGACAAGTTTTGTAGTTAATGGGAACTCGTCAAGTAATGACTACAATTTTGCCGTGGACAGTGCTAGAACCCGCGTAAGTTTGCTTCGGAGGCTGTGACTATTCGATGCGCCACTCTACTGCATTTGCTTTATTTTGTTTGTTGAATTGTTGACTGACGAACTTTCCCAGAAATGTGTACCTAAAATCATCCTTTCAAAACGAGTAACTGCGACAATAGAATGTCGGTAAAGGTATGGATCAATCAAAAGTTAAACACGGTTTTCTATATTAATTGATAGCATTGTTAATATAAAAAGTATAAAAAGACTTATTCCGGTCAGCGATATGATATGACTTTTTGTTGAATAAGCCAAGGCTCTCAATTAAACTACTTGAGAGTCAGGAAATGCAGGCGATTATTCACAGTGTTTATGGAAGCGAATGTCGACCAGAAAATTATTTCTTCTAAACTTTCAGAATAGAATTGTTTAGCCTTGTCATACGGAAAATACTCACGAAAAAACTGCCATGTATTCCAAAAAAACTTATTTCCTTCCACTTTAAACGATATATTATTTTTGCCTCAATTTCTTGTAGAGGTTGGCTCCGCTAGAGAAAGGACTTTTAAGCCGATTCTACAATACCACAATTATGCAAACGAGAAAATACCACAATATTTGGAATTAACAATCAAATTTTTGATAAGTGAAACTAACCAACAATAGAAACTGTCGTTGATCGTGATCAACCTGTATATATGCGACTGTGCCGCATTTATCAGAAGGGAACAAAGATATGTAATAAGGCTGCGCAAACGGATTGCTATAAAAGAATTAAAATTTAATGGAAGAGAAAGTACTTGTCAAAATTTATTGGCTTATAGCTAACTAAGAATGTTTTCTAGGCATCCTATTATATGGTGGATAATGATAAATACGAAAATAAACATAATATGATGGATATTTCAATCACAATATTTCTTTAGGGTGAATTGTTGTTTCTATAGGTTTAGGTGTGCATTTAATATATTTTTGGTTAGAATTGACCAGGTTGATAAATGAAAGTCAGCAATAATGAAAAAAGTAATTAAATTTCTGCACGCGTCATATGTTGACTATCTATAATCGAAAATTAAAAAAAGCTGCACTATGATCTAAATTCAAAATATTAAACGATCAATAAATACAACGTCATAATCAATACGAAGGTTAGATTTTTATATTGTTTGTTGAATTATTTAGAATGTTTGTAAGATAGTTCTAACTCATACAAATATGTAGACAGTACACAATAAACGCGTTTGCGAAAGATGTATACGTAACGTTCCATACCTTATACTGGAATTGCGGTATGCGCTTTGTTGGTCATTATACCTTCACGTAAGGAGGATGACCTCAGAAGATCGAAACGTGTCAGTACGTGTAACTGGCAGTTATTTTGCTAGACTTCCTGTTGGTTAAATGAAATAGAATTGGTTTTTATCCCGATTGAGCAAATTGAAATATTGAGATTACAATTTTTTACATGTTACCTTTGGTTAATGCACTTGATCCTATATGAACTGAATTTTTATATGTTACACTATGCATAAAACATATAGAACGACTCTTTTGGTGCTTTATCATATTGTTTTAGTCATTTGAAAAGTTCAAGTGTCCGATGCTCTGTTTTCTTTTAGTGCTGTAGCAGACTCGTTTCAATGTTCGTTAATTCGGACATAGGATTTTAACTATAAGACAAGCACAGGAACCATCCTCAAAAATATCACGTTACCATCTGTAGTGGTCAAAAAAACTATATAACCCAATGACGGGAGCATAAACTCTTCAACACTTAAAGTCAACTGCCAAAGACGAAGTTTATATTTTACGCACGAGAAATGCTAAACTACCAATTATAAAGTACATTCCGTTACCTGTTTTAATTTCTTCCTTTTCATTAAATCAACGTTTACTGATATGAGGATAATCCCATCGCGTTAGTTTTAAAAAACAAACATATATCTTCGACTCATTACATCTTTACCTGACAATGGTGGAGAACATTAAAAGGATGAGTCAGAGTTATGGGCTATTTTCATCCAGATTTAAATGACAAAACTACATTCGACGATTTGGAGGAAAATACAACAAACATAGAAATAAATTACTTAAAAAACTAATCTTTATCTTTCAAAACACTTAAACGAAACCACCAGAGATGTGCATTAACAAATTCACCCGAGGCAGTGAGAAGCAAAACTGAAATTAAGGACTACCTAAGCATATGAAAGGAAATTTCATAACTAAATGATGATAAATTAATTTATTTACTTTTGTTAAATTAGAAGGATAAAAATATTTTTTCAACTGAAATTAGTAGTTTTTCTTTACATCTTCATGCATTGGAAATTTCAACATTTTTCTAAATTCAATATGACTATATAAAAAGTAATATTTATTTATTTATTTCGTTAAATAAAATAAATGAACTTTTTTTTAATTAAACGTTCATTGATTAACCGAGTGGTGCTTAAAATTCTCTAAATCAAATTTTCGAGTTCAAGTTAAACACTAATCTCAAGTTAACTAACTAAGCGTAAAACATAGCAAAATTACCTTTGATCCCACGTACGAATGCGCAAAAATTAAATGTTCGTTAGAGAATAAAAATTATGTATCCGGCATTTCTAGCCGCGTTTAATTATGGTTGCGAATTGCGTACCTGATTGTTCAAATCCTGTATTTGCATTACAGTTTAGTCCTCGTTAGTCGCTTTAATATTAGTTTATTGATGACCATAAAAAATCGAAACGTGCCCGTACGTGCTACTATCTATAGTTTAATTACAATATATAATACTTAAGATGTAATGGGATTGCTTTTAATCTCGTGCACGCAAATTTGATTTGAAAAACAATGGTCACATGGGCGTATGTATATATTATGTATGTTTGCCCTATATATATATATATATACATATACATATATAAATATATATATCCTTTTGAAATGAGAGCTTTAATAAAATTCATTGTACCCTTCCTGTGTGCAAAAACAAAAAGAAATTTTATCAGATATAAGAAACATTTCTTTCGCATGGTCTTCTCAAATATCTACTAATCAACATATCTTTATATATAAATTGGAAAGCAAAACAAGATAGAAATATGTGAACAAAGAGAGTGTGAAAAATAGAAACCAATCAAATTGCGTGCGTCACATCCAGTTCAAGCTCAATGCTTGTACGTGCTTCTTCTGCTTACATAAATCCGGCTGCAATTTGTTTATCCATAAGGCTTCGTATGTGGCTAGCTCCCTTTTGTTTTTGCATTTAGTAATTACTTTGAATGCTACGTCTGGAGAACATACGTGCGATGTTTCGATGATGTGTTGCGCAATAGCAGACGTGTATTCACCATTTGATTTAAAACAGGCGTTTAAGTTGCAATGTTCTCTCATTCGAATAATTAATCGTCTGGTCGATCGGCCTACGTAAGTTGATCGACAACTTGCGCATGTATATTGGTAAATAATATTTGATATCGACATTAACGGCTGTTTCTCTTTGATTGCTGGTAAAGGCAAGTGTGTTACCCTAAATAACACTCGTAGTTTAGCTGCATTAAATGTGCGTGTTAATGCTGCTTCAACTTTCTTTTGTGCCATTCGGGAAACTACATCCCCCTTAAATGGGATGTTTAGGTAGACTGTTTTCTTTTCTGGCCCATAATACGTCTGTTTCTGGTTAATTCCCCTTTTAATAATTGATTCAATTAATTGTCTGGGATAGCCATTAGACATTAAATCGTTAATTGCTTTATTATATTCATTTTCTTTAGAATCTTGACTAACCAACCTGTCAATTCTTGAAAGCAACTACGAACTGTTGATAATTTATATTGAAATGGCACCATCAGTCTGTTTGTAGATAATTCCATTAAAAGAAAATCGTACGTCTTTCGTGCATAATGAGATAAGCTTGCGTAGAGTGTGACGTGGCACCGGCGATGGTAATATATCGTGTTCTACCGCTTTGACTATAATGTCAATGGTTTCATCAATTGGAACATACATTTGTAAACAAAGACGTAACATCAAAAGATACCATAATCTTGTTTTTAACATTTATATCTTGAATTTTGTTTACAAACTCAAACGAATCGGCAACCGAATAATTACCTAGTAGTTTACGTAATGGTTCAAGCAAACGAACTAGCCATTTAGCTAGTGCATGAAACGGAGAATTTACAATTGAGAAAATTGGCCTCATAGGAAAACCGTTTTTGTGTGTTTTTGGTAATCCGTAAATTGTTGGTGTAGATGATTCAACTGGCTTGAGCTTCTGTGCAGTGGCCTCATCTGTCAAAATAATTTCATTTATTACTTTGTGCTCCACCTTGTCTATTTCATCTGATTTATCGTCTAGACGTGTGAATATTGTATTGTCCTTTAACACGTTTTCCATCTTTTGTACGTAGTCAGATTTTTTCATAATAATTACGCTCTTTCCTTTATCAGCGCGTGGTATTTTGATGTCTGCATTTCTGCTGATACTTCTAAGCGCATTTAGATGCTGCTTTGTCAATGCATGCTGCTCTGCGCATTTAGACGATTTCAGATGTGAAGCCTCATCAACTAGTGTAGCCTTGAACCAATTTTTATAATCAATACTGGTAGGCTCCAAGTCAGCTGTTTGTTCAAATAACAATTCAAATGCTGCCTCAAAATCAACATCGCATTTATTAGAAGGATGTATTCCATAATTTCGGCCCATCGATAGTGCCTCCATTGTTAGCTGATCGATTGGCACTTTTGATAAGTTAAGCACACGCTTATCAAGATCGGTCGGTATTAAATCACACAAAACTCCAGGTTTTACATCTTTTTCCAATTTATTCAAAATTCTTGCTTTATCTTTCCTCATAACTGTCGGCAAAAACATCAAAAATTTCATTCTTGCAAAAAGACTTAGTTCATCTAATACACAAGATACACACCCGATTCTTGCCTGTAGCACTGCTTCATCTTCCTCCAACTGCTCAATTTTGGAATACGCCAACCTTGTAAGATTTCTTCGGTTGACTCGTAGTTTTGACTTTCATAAACTGCATACCAATTCACCTGGGAACCGTAATTGTTTAATACACTGATAATATTGTTCTTTCCACAATAACGTTCTTTGCGCTCTACACTTAAACGTCACTAGTTCATCTAGTTTTCTGAAAGATTCTTTTAAAATGCGAGCTTTAATAAAATTCATTGTACCTTTCCTGTGTGCAAAAACAAAAAGAAATTTTTCTTATATCTGATAAAATTTCTTGATAAGCGTGTGCTTAACTTATCAAAAGTACCAATCGATCAGCTAACAATGGAAGCACAATCGATGGGCTGAAATTTTGGAATACATCCTTGTAATAAATGCGATTTTGAATTTGAGGCAGCATTTAAATTGCTATTTGAACAAACAGCTGTCTTGGAACCTACCAGTATCGATTATTAAAAAAATTGATTCAGAGTTACATTAGTTAATTAGGCTTCAAATTTGAAATCGTCTAAATGCGCAGAGCAGCATGCATTGACAAAGCATCATCTAAATGCACTTAGAAGTATCAGAAGAAATTCAGACATCAAAATACAACTCGCTGATAAAGGAAAGCGCGTAGTTATAATGGACAAATCTGACTACGTAAAAAAGATGGAAAACGTGTTAAAGGACAATACAAAATTCACACGTCTAGACGATAAATCAGATGAAATAGACAAGGTGGAGCGCAAAGTAATAAATAAAATTAAGATTTTCACAGATGCCGGTTTTATTGATGAGGTCACTGCACAGAAGCTCAAGCCAGTTGGATCATCTACACCAATAATGTACGGATTACCAAAAACACACAAAAGAGGTTGTCCTATGAGGCCAATTTTCTCAATGGTAAATTCTCCGTTTCATGCACTAGCTAAATGGCTAGTTCGTTTACTTGAACCATTACGTAAACTACTAGGTAATTATTCGGTTGCCGATTCGTTTGAGTTTGTAAACAAAATTCAAGATATAAATGTTAAATTACGTCTTTGTTTACAAATGTTCCAATTGATGAAACCATTGACATTATAGTCAAAGCGGTAGAACACGATATATTACCATCGCCGGTGCCAGGTCAAACTCTACGCAAGCTTATCTTATTATGCACGAAAGACGTACAATTTCGTTTTAATGGAAGCATCTACAAACAGACTGATGGTGTCGCAATGGGAAGCCCCTTATCTCTAGTGTTGGCTGAGATTTTTCTAGGGAACCTAGAAAATACATCATTAAAGAGTGAGATAAGTAAATGTGCTCAATACATACGGTACCTTGATGATATATTTCTTGTACTTAAGAACAGGTCGCAATCACGAACAGTGCTTCAAAGTTTCAACAAAGCCTATAAGAATATCGGTTTCACGTCAGAGCACGAGACAGATGACTGTCTGCCTTTCCTAGATGTACTATTAAAGGAAGAAAGTAATGGTAAATTAAACAGATTAATTTGCCATAAACCAACATGGTCTGCACAGTATTTGCATTACAGCAGTTTTGTGCCATTTCAATATAAATTATCAACAGTTCGTGGTTGCTTTCAAGAATTGACAGGTTGGTTAGTCAAGATTCTAAAGAAAATGAATATAATAAAGCAATTAACGATTTAATGTCGAATGGCTATCCCAGACAATTAGGTGAATCAATTATAAAAAGGGGAATTAAACAGAAACAGACGTATTATGGGCCAGAAAAGAAAACAGTCTACCTAAACATCCCATTTAAGTGGGATGCAGTTTCCCGAATGGCACAAAAGAAAGTTGAAGCAGCATTGAAACGCACATTTAATGCAGCCAAACTACGAGTGTTATTTAGGGTAACACACTTGCCTTTACCAGTAATCAAAGAGAAAGAGCTGTCAATGTCGACATCAAATATTATTTACCAATATACATGCGCAAGTTGTCGATCAACTTACGTAGGCCGATCGACCAGACGATTAATTATTCAAATGAGAGAACATTGCAACTTAAACGCCTGTTTTAAATCAAATGGTGAATAAACGTCTGCTATTGCGCAACACATCATTGAAACATCGCACGCATGTTCTCCAGACGTAGCATTCAAAGTAATTACTAAATTCAAAAACAAAAGGGAGCTAGCCACATACGAAGCCTAATGGATAAACAAATTGCAACCGGATTTATGTAAGCAGAAGAAGCACGTACAAGCATTGAGCTTGAACTGGATGTGACGCACGCAATTTGATTGGTTTCTATTTTTCACACTCTCTCTATGTTCACATATTTCTATCTTGTTTGGCTTTCCAATTTATATATAGATAGTAAATATATATTAGTAGATATTTGAGAAGACCATGCGAAAGAAATATTTCTTATATCTGATTAAATGTCTTTTTGTTTTTGCACACAGGAAGGTTAAAATGAACGTATATATATAAATATTCTGCAACTTTTTACAATGCAATATTTAGACCTTTATATTTAAAGATTCTCTTTACAAACAAAGTACTTAAGAAATCTCAAGATAAAAGAAACATTCAGATATTATTATTTAATTCTATCATTTCCGCAAAAACGTCATGCCAAAACACATAGGTTCAGTTCGACAACAAGAATTACGTCACGTTCAATTGCATCTTGTTCGCACTCATTCAAAATTAGTTAACTGGTAATAGATGAACAATTTAGCAAACGAAAAATAATGCTCTTGGAAAATGACATAATTAACGGAAATGAATACAGTTGTTAATTTTCCACTATGGGCACCAATAAACTTGACTGTCACTCTGACAAAATGTTTCGGTAAATGCAGCAATAGAACTATCCATAGAAATGAGATGTATAAGGTGTACTTTACCGAGAGTCGTGCCATATATGTATATATATATATATATATACATATATATATATATATATATTATATATATATATATATATATATATATATATATGAAAGCGTGAATTCATGCAAGTATGTTTGTATGTGTGTGTATGTATGCATATACTTATACAGGTATGCATGTTCGTATGTATGCATGTATGTATGTATGTATGTATGTATGTATGTATGTATGTATGTATGTATGTATGTATGTATGTATGTATGTATGTATGTATGTATGTATGTATGTATGTATGTATGTATGTATGTATGTATGTATGTATGTATGTATGTATGTATGTATGTATGTATGTATGTATGTATGTATGTATGTATGTATGTATGTATGTATGTATGTATGTATGTATGTATGTATGTATGTATGTATGTATGTATGTATGTATGTATGTATGTATGTATGTATGTATGTATGTATATATGCATGTATGCATGTATGCATATATGCATGTATGTATGTATGTATGTATGTATGTATGTATGTATGTATGTATGTATGTATGTATGTATGTATGTATGTATGTATGTATGTATGTATGTATGTATGTATGTATGTATGTATGTATGTATGTATGTATGTATGTATGTATGTATGTAGGTATGTATGTATGTATGTATTTATGTATGTATATATGTATATATGTATGTATGTATGTATATATGTATGTATGTATGTATGTTTGTATGTATGCATGCATGTATGTATTTTTTGTGAATTTATGTATACATGTATATGTGTTTTTGAGTTTGGGCGTCCGTTTTTATGATGTGGTTTTAATGATTGGTGCGTAGTGCGAGCTTCATATGTTTACTAACCGCGATTTGCGTTTGCGGGTTGTTGCTTTACACTATCAGTTTCGCAAAGATCCGATTTATCAACATTTCCAAGTAAGCATTGATTTTGTCTTCGTTTTGGCTGGGTGCGGCTTCGACCATTTCTTTCTAAGGCTTCAACATTATTCATACTACCCAATGGAAATGAGGTATGATTAGATCCTATATATACGTTAGGAAAACTGAATGTTTTAAAGAAGAATCAAGGTAAAAATAATGCACATGTCATAATAAATAGAAAAAAAATGTGTATAGAAATAAAAATAATAATTGATGTCTGCTCAAACATAGGTTAACATAAAAATTAGAAGGAACAAGAGGGGAAAATAAAAAAAGAAAAAAAGGATAAAATTTTTTGTAGTCAACGCCTGTTGAAAACTACATATGGCTCAATCACCTATCTTCAGTTATGTAGGCTCACTGCCCGGTCTCAATAAATTATAAATGAAAAATGAGCTAATCTTTGATAGGAAAGTTCAGAGAATGATAAATAGCAAAACGTTAGTGACGTATATAACCACACTGTACAGTTATTTAGAAATTAATTTAAAAATCGGTGTGAAAAATTCAATTCATACTTCAATATGTAAGAGAAATAATCACATAAAGAATTTTCAAGTATTTTCTACGTCATTCTCTCTTTCATTCTAGTCGAAACTAGATTAACAAATATAATTGAATGGACATTGGTTGCCCGGGCGGTGATAACATTTACTATAATCAAGGTTGCGAACTTGATATAAGCACCTACCCTATAAAGTACTTACTTTTGTTAGTATGAACTAAGAATTGTAAAGTGTAGAAAAGGAAAATCAGTAGAATTACAAATATTATAGAATTCACTTAATAAAATTACACAAACGATTGTAAAAATACAAATATTCATCTCGAATAAACATTCATATTTCTCATATAATGAAATTCAAAAATAAAGTTCAAATATGAATTAGGTCAATAGATCGTAAATAATAAAACACAATAGTTTCTCTGTGCGAGAAATACACAAGCACAAACTATGTACAAATATAGAAAAATTAAACTTGGCAAAAAATAGTCAATGGGCGTTTAAATAAAGCCGATACATTTTACTTGACAATAATCAACCAGTCTGCCATGGAGTTAGCTAGGCATTTGAACAATAAAACACCGATTTAGATAGACACTAACACAGTTTAGTTGCATAACTACTTTAAAAACTAAAATAATATTTGCAAATACATATATCTGATAAATGTTTCAAACGAAAAAATAAAGGAAGGTTTTAAAATGAAGAATGAAAGAGTGAAAATTTAAAAGATAATGTTAAAATAGCGAGGAGGTTTGGAAAAAATATTATAAAATTACAAATATATTTACGTGTCGGTATATGAGTGTGTGATCAGAATAGAAGAATAAAATTTTAATGAATTAAATAAATAATGAGAATAAATAAAGCGAAACAGACATACAGCGTAAAAACTTGATGATGAATACAGCGATTGAAAAATAAGTATGCAGGTGAATTGTGAGAAACTTGAACCAAAATGAGAATTCGAATATAAAGAAATACTAGGCGGAAGGGAAAAATTAAAAATGAAAACGAAAGGAAAGATATTTAAAACACCAACAATCTAAGAAACAGATACAAATCGAGAACTTGAGAGACAAAGCAATAATTAAACATGGAAGAATAACAAGTTTATCGCTACTCGGAAAACTACTAAATAAACAAAATATTCATGTTGTAAGTGAATTAAGAAAAAGTATTCCATTTGAATTGTTTTTATCATTGATAAAAATGTAAAACATAAAGTCTGGAATCAATTTGCTGTTTCAGTGGAGTTTTGACGACTTTAATAGCTAATGGGGTAGAATGAGCAAATTCACATAAAAACATGCCAATTAAATTAAATGGTGCTCAACCAAGTGGATTAAGATGAGAATAAATGAGAATATTTTTGTTAAATGACATGAAATAATATCCATTGCGGAAATTCAAATATTTTTGCATGGTCCGGTGAAAATTATGGAAGACAAACGACGGAAAGACACAAAAAAGCCAGAATCATAGCAGCACAAAAAATGATCCTGCCACTGTTTTATTAAAGAAATTGTTTTCGTGACCGGTAATTGATTAACTTCTTGTTTGTTGTGTAACGAAACAAGACTTTTACATAAACTGTTTCAGAAGCCTTTTTCACAGTTGAGCTCATGTCACTAAGACTATGACAATCATTTGGTAAATTTCTCTCAAACGGTTTCTTTTATACTTATTAATAGATCTTGTAACTATAACTCACTTCATTATATATGTTTGCGTCATGCATGTGTATGCATGTATGAACGCGTACGTTAGTTTAAGTGAAATTAAAGCGAACTCATAACGAATACTGAAGGTTCCTACGTAGGCGTATCCATGCATTTGTGTCTGTGCGCAGGGGTCTGAACTTGTACGCTCATCTTAGTCAAATTGCGATCACCTAATAATACATACTTTTTATCCGCTTGCACAGCGTTCGACATGCATGTGTGACATAATCCGTTAAATATAATTAACCGCATTTGCATATTTCTATAAGTGAATCCAAAGAAACCAATGATAATTACTCTTTGTATATGTCTAACTTATTGTTTCGCACGTTCTTTGTTAAATGAAGTCTTTAGGCGTGGCCTATCTGGTATAGAAGGGACCATTATAACATGTATAATCCAGTCGCAAATTCTCGTTCGGTTAAATGCAAAAGAATGAATAAAATAGGTTAAGTTTAAATACTTTACGGCCAGAAAAGTAATTTAAACAGTTACCCACTGATGTGAAGACCATAGTATTTATGTTAAGAAACGTTGGAATTTAACGTGATGATTCATTAATAAATTTTACACTCTGGAAGAGAACTAAGTTAGTAGCCACATCAAAATAAGCTATTAAGTATGACTGGCTGGGGTTTGGCCATGTTTGGCGTTTGGTCCGACAAAATTGGTTTGGTGTTCAAATCAAATTCGCCAACTTATTCAAAGTAATCTAATCACCACTCATGCAATCTGTGATTAATTTTTCCATTACGGGAAACCTATTAGAATTTGATACTAGTTTCAGTCTTCCTAATTGGATCTTCCTAAATGTTAACTCATAGTGGCAAGGTATTCCTTCTCTCTCATCCTCTCTCTCTCTCTCTGCCTCTCACTCTCTCTATCGTAAATCTCACTATTAAATTGTATAAATTCACTTATATACTTTTTCACCCTTATGGTTATATGTTAGTGAAAAATAAGTCACTTTGACTTTTTATGACTGGACATTTTATAATTATATATATATATATATATATATATATATATATATATATATGTTCTACAATTTTTAGCGATATTTTAATGAATGAAATATTTTACACTTGCCTTTCTAATTCTTTTTTATGTGCTTATATCTATCGTTCAGGTTAACTACTTTGCGACAACATATTTTACCTAATATAATATAAGGATTCTATCGTTTTAGAACGTATTCTTAATGTTGATTACAAAGTTTAACTGGCTGCAATTATTTTCTTACATATATAGCGGATTAATTGCCAGGAAGGACCATGTCAATGCATACATGAGGTTATTCATTTTGATTATGCTAAGTATGTTAACGTTCAAATTGCGACAGAATTCTCTCAGAATTTTGCTCCACGAAGTACCTCTTGGTTGGTGTAGTTACAGTGTGGCGTGATAAAGTGAACGATATGGGAAATAATAGTAACCGGCCATGAGATTACTGGAGTACGCATTCTGCAATTCATTATCAGATGCATCTTGATTGATGAGCACTTTCTAACATACCATAGGTATTGTCACTGGTTTTCAAAGGTAGATATTGTAATAAAAGAGCAAAGTTTGCTCACCGAAACATACAGTATGTCCGATTATATCAGCAAAATCAGTTTGTCAGACACAGAAAATGTTCATGTTTGTACGTATTGGTTTCTCTTGAATGCTATTTTCCATGTGTTCCGGCTGGATCATCCTAGACTTGACATAATTTGATTCTACATGCACGCAACTTCAACAAGATAGTAAATAACATGGTCTATGTATTAGAAATTATTTTACTTTAAAAACTGATAGTTTTTTATGCAGAACTGAGTTTTTGCACGCAAATGCGACAGCTTTAGGCTTAAAGCAATTTCTAGTCTGACAAAGATGCCTAAATGGATAAGACGAAGTTTATGATCAAATTAAATTTTCTATTCGATTATCTTTTACCGATGATGGAGATTAACCCGGAAGAATAATATTTCATTACAATTTCACCAGTGATTTAATATAATTTGTTTATTTTTTCGGAATGTCATATTAATGTAGTTTAAATGATACTTATACATAACGGTACAAGGGATGAACATTTAATAGCTGACATTTACCAAGTAGTCATGATCTTGATACAAAATAGTTTAAACGAAAAATTTAAAATCCATGTTTTGCAGTTATAGGGAGTTGAAGAAATAAAGTAGCGGATAGCTAATTCAGTGCTAAAATTAACAACGAATGTTACATTTGAACCGTTTGACAAGTAAAGTTATATTAATTAAATTTTCAAAAAGTAAAGTAAGCAATATCATTGTTTAATTGCTACTATTTTTTACAGTCAAGATTTATACTAATAATATAGTTTTATAAAATCTCAATTGTAAATTTGACATTAATTCATTATTTTATTAGGCAAACTTCTTGAAAACCATTGACTTAAATTAAAGGGAATAACTATTAACAATTTTTTTAAAGTTTTTTACATAGGTAATGATTTTTCTGAGTTCTTTAGAAATATCAGGTTTTGCTATTCATGAATTAGAATTTTCCTTATAAATTACCGTGTACAACATTTAAGACTTCACATATATATGTAGTCTGATTTAATCTATGTAAATTATAAGATAATGAAGAAAATCTAACTACAAGACAAGTGATTCATTATTTCGAGACTCACAGTATTACCCATGCCTGACTAGGAGTATCAAGTTCAAGATCTGTCAGTTATCCAGTATTTTATTAAATTGTAGCAAAATAAGCTGATATATGTGGAATTGATTTAAATAGTAAATCATCTTGATTTTAAATATACCCTTCAAAATATGTATATTGTCTATATAAAATAACAACCTCCTTTTAACATATGTGTAGTTGATAAATGCGTGAGTTAGTAAATAAAAAAGATTTAATGTCACAAAATGCTCCGTGTATATGCTAGAATATGCATTAACTCATGATGCATGTTTCGTTGAAAAAAATTAAATACCCTACTATGTAAAATACTAAGCGATTCTGAAGCCCATATACTTGTATCAACTGAGATATCATATGATCATTGGTCTATTAAATGATAAAATATGTCCCTATTATAATCAGGCTAGTTATTACTTCGGGGTATTGAAACCATAGCAACAAATCTTATTAGAGAGTAAATTTTATGATATGTATCGTCATATAGTACTTATATTTTTACTATGAAGCTGGCACAAATAATTAAATTTAATAATATAAAATATATGTTTTGTTTCGTAAATAGAATTCAAAAATTTGTTTGCAAATGCTTAAATTGTCCTTTTGAAGCTTTACTTAATCATACACTGGCAATAATTGCTTTTTGTATTATAAGTGAAATAAATAATGGAAAGTTTGCAAATGTGCGTGTTTTTAATGATTTGCGCAAATGATTTTATTTAGAAAAACATATTTAACTACGAAACAAATGATAAAAACAATTAACTAGAACGTATGTGTATATTAGGCAGTTCTGACCTAGTAACAAATTGGTTCAAATAGGATAAAAAGTATATAACAAAATCAATAAGAATGAAAGGTATACTATCATGTACACATAGGTTTTCATGCTTATTGGCTCTTCATCTGTAGGAGAAGATATTACGCCATATAATCAAGACATATTTCGTCAAGAAATGTGGGACTGGTTTACGATTCAATCATATATACTTATGTCTATTCAAGCGGTATTAGAGTTGACATTACATGAAGTCATCCACAATATGACTTCAAAGCCAACTCACAATATGTAATATCAAGCCCGCAAATTGTACCATAACAATGAATTTCAAAATACATAGACTGTAAATTGTAATAAAGCAATCGTTTTCAGTTTTGTATTAGGTATGGCGTACGTAGTAATTAGTTATTCGAAAAAAACAGAAGGTTGAACAAAAGTCAGCATGAACGAAACGTATGTGTACATGAAATTTCGTCCTAACTTTGGTATGAATTTCTAGTTATATTTGAACAAATTTGTTGCTAGATGTGCAATACCTAATATACTCTTGAATTTATATTATTTCTACGCAACAAACAGTATATAAGTTTCAATTAAGTAGAACGACAATTAAGTCACAAATACCTCTCTCTCTCTCAATTAGGCAAATTTAGCTCTCAATCTTGATGAACTTCAAGGATAAACTTCCAAGAATCGAATTTATTTCTGTTGTGAATTCGAAATAAAACATTTTTTTCTGATTTAACACAAATATAACCAAAATTTGAGTTTCAAATCTAAATTACAACAGATAACCTGTTTGAAAAAAATATTTATTTGACTATTTTTATATTTATGCGCCTCTTTGTCCGGAGGCGCCTGGAAAATTCTTTACCTTAATAAACTGCATAACCATTTCTATAGATTAAACTATAATGGTATATGATTATATAATATGTTTGTTATATAGGGTATACGAAGAACTCAAATTATTAGCAGATGTGTGAATACTCGACTTTACCAAGTTCAAATATCAGTTTAATATTGCATATGTTTTGAAATCAATAAAATTACATTATTAATAATAACAATCATAAGAATAATAGTAATAATAAAAATAATTATTATGTTTGGCAATGGAGACCAATCGGCTCATAATAAAGATTTATTTCAACGTTAAGAAAAAACAGAGCTTTCTCATGAATAACAAGTATATGTACATCAAATATATTTTTAAATGTTGGTTATGCGTAGAAATAGTAAATATGGCTTAAAAAGGCCGTTTTAATGCCATAAGGCGCATAGACGCGGAAACAATGAATTAAAGCTTTTTATTTATAAAAATTTGTTAAATAGTGGGACCCAAATTTTATGCAAGAGCAAATGTCTGAACAAGAGTATCGAGAATTTGTACACATAAATTTATAAATACTTTTAAAAATTTGCAGAAATGCGAGTACAAAACCCGGGAACAGAAATCTATAAATGAATATGAAACAACAGTTCATAAACTCACGATTTAAGGCAGGAATCGGTATACAAATATTTATCCTAAATAAAACGGGGTTTTGATAATACATGCCACAACTTCTATAATAGACGTTTTTGTTATATAAAACTATATTATAGTAGAATACGAGAAGACTGGTGTGTAGGTATATTTTTAAATCAAACCAGTAGTTAAACAAAAATATATTTTGATTTTGTTTTAGAAATTTGATCGAGATGAAGATGGACTTATTTCGAAAGAGGATTTTATTTCTGTGTGCATTTCTGTAAGTGTAAATTTTAAAATAAATAAAACTACTTATTTTGTTGGAAAATATTATTAAACGGTAGATAAAACTTACAAAACATATACAAAATGATTCAATTTGGTGAATAATCAGTTTGTTTAATTGAACGATCATTGGTCGCGTGGGTTGTGATACCAATTATTTAAACTAAGGTTGTACATATACATCTTTCAGTATAAACTAAACGTTGTATAATGTAGAAAAGGAAATTAATCCAGAAACTATCAGCGGCAAAATTCTGAAAAGTACATGAAGAATTCCTTGTAAGGACAAGACCGGTTTACTGAATGAATTGCCTTTTATACATTAAACGATACTAAGTTTATGTTGACAAATATATGTTTACAATGAGATTTGTTGTATATCAAGATTGCACTTTTTATTTAAATAATCAGTTCATTTATCTGAATGCAAAGCCGAAAGCATTAAATGATTTAAATAATATCTGGCAATCAAAATTTTATTCTCCCCAGCTTATGATTTGTGCTATCATTCGGTCACTAAAAATTTGCAATTTCCTATTTGTATCTATGCATCAAATCCTGTCAAAAGAATTCGTCAAACAAAGAACATCTGTATCCGTTTCGTGAAATAATTTTCATATTGGTGTTACAAAAATTACGAGCTGGAATGTATCCGTTGATAGGCTGATATCCTTTGATAGCTTTGAGTCATTGCATCATTCTATATGGTTGTATGAATGCACATGTGTTCCACTACAATTTTGTAGTTTTGATTTTCGTTAATCAATTATTATGCGATTGAATTTGACTGGTCTACTTACGTCAATCAGCTGTAACTGCCAATTTTTACAGATTATGACTAGCATCAATAATACCATAATCACCAAGCCTTAAAAGCAGTTTCAATAGAGCTGGCTGAAATGAAAAATTCAAATTGGCTTTATTAATGTCTGAGCTTTTTCAGAAGATTTCTTTTGGTTCAGATGATGACTCACGTATTCTTGAACCGAAATATCGGCACAAAAAATCTGGGTCCAATGGCTGGAAAAGTTGTAAGCAACACCGTGACCATAATAAATAGTATACTAATTGTCGATAAAAATAGCAGTTTTGTACTTATAGGTTAAAACGTAAAAAACACTAACAAATTAAAAACGACGAGAGTATTTTTTATGTGAGAAGTAACAATAATAAAAGATTCTATCTAATAATAATGGCATTAAGATTCAAAGCAAGTTTAGTAACAAAATTTTGTCCTTTCGGTTCAGAGTTTAGATTTTAATTAAAAATCTAAATTATATACATCAAATTAAAGCAGATAAAGTGATTCGGCGACTATTTGTTCGAAGGCGTTCAACAGCTTTAAATGTCTTCATTTCTCTCGTTATAGCAGTACTGATTTCTATATTATAAAAAATAACTATTATTATTATTATTATTATTATTATTATTATTATTATTTTTATTATCGTTACAGAAGTTATTAATAGAAGCCCTCAATGAAAAATAACATGTTGAAAATATCTTAGCTAAATCAAGTTACCTAAGTTAAGATAAATACTAAGCTCACACCTTTAACCAGTGACACAACATAGTAAAACTACCGGAAGTTAAATCTACTAACTCGTGTCGACATTTCGTGGTCATTATGCAAACAAGGTGGCCCTCTGATTAACAAATAACGAAACGCAAGTTCTATTAAAAATATTAAAGTTCAAATTCTCTCCCCCCTCAGGTAGTTTCACATCCTCATAACTTGACAGAAATTATGCATTCAATAGCACAAGTTTTTTTCAACATTCACCAGATTTGTATACGTTTTCTAATTCAGCAGTCATTACTGCTTAACGCAAATCTTCAATCTATATCGAGAAAATTGTTTTCAAAACCGGCACAATCAAGTATTTTTTAATTGAATAACTAGATTTAATTTTGCATAGGCTGCGAAAAGTTATACACGTAATTTCACAGAATTTGTGCAGCCGATATTCAACTGAAGAACAGTTTATATCAGATTATTTTCGATGAGAACTGCTTTTAAATTTTCTTTAATTTGTATATTAATTGCAGCTGGATTCTCGTTAGTCAGTTTGCAGTTATTCTCTGATAATCAACATAGTAGACACAAAAGAGTAAATAGTGGAGGCTCACGGTATTTTGCAATTTTGTGCCACTGGTTAAAAGAATGGAATAACAGTTTATCTGATGTCCGCAATGTATGTTTAAATATTTGATTTTACCACACGTGCAATTAATAAGTGTTTAATTTTCACATTTGTATAAATGTGGCGAATTTGCATAATATGATGCATGTGACTACATGTAAGCTGAGTAGCCGAGATTGAAGACAAATATGCTGCTTGTAAAACTACAAAAGGGCCATCGTCGCATTAAAATTTCCTACATGTTATTTATGAATCTCGGTTTCTTCCCCGTTAAGCAGATTGCTCTTATGCTCGTACGATGTACGTTCTGTCTTTGGTTCATCCTTTTAGCCAATTTTGAACTAATTCATTACTAGGTGCGTACCACATAGTACACAGTTGCATATATATCAGTTCTCAGCAGCAAACAATATCTGAATTTTTGTGACCGTTCAAAAGAATGTGGTTATTATCCATTGTTATGTTTGCCAATTTGATTAAAATAGTAATATTAACAGTGAAAAAATAGTTAAAAATTTAGTAAACAGAAAACTGTATTTTGGATAGAAATAACTGATTCCAGGTCCTTTATTTTTTGCGCTTATTTTAATAACTATGTGTTGCTAAATCTTATCCAGCACACAATATGGTTTTTCATTGTTTTTACTTAATCTCAAATGAATGTCAACAGTGTTTCTAATTAGTAAACAGTACCACAGTCCCTGCCAATATGTCATTTAAAATTTATAATATAGGTCCTTTCTTATCGAATTTGGCATAATTATTTTTCGCAAAAACGTTTACGTGCAGAAAATCTGCTTAATATATGCTAAGAACCGTCTGCGTGGATCGTCAGAGACGAAAGCGAAAAGATTTCTCTTCATTGCTGTAATCAGGTACTGCAGAAAAATTCCTTAAATCTATTTCTAAGATAATGGTCAAGACAAAAGAGCTGCCGACACTGTTTAGATTGAATATAGTCCAATTACGAGCTTCTTCGTGTCATTGCTGTTTAGAGGCTATCTGCCATTAATTTATTTACGGCAACTCTACAGATATTGAACTAATTTAGGTAATAATATGCATTTCATAACAGTTTTATAGCTCAACTTGTATAAGAATATAAATACCTGTAGTATTTCAGATCCATTCTGATGCAAATACATCAGCAGCAAGTCTTTTTATTCATAAGTAAAGGGAAAGGGACAGACATGGGTTATATTTTTCAGAATGCGAAAATGTTAAATTTATAACTACAGTAACATTTGAAATAACAGATATTTTGATGAAAGCAATTGAAGAGCTAGTCTATTAATTGCATTTGCCCATAATCGGGTTATTTTTTATTTATAAATAAATTAGTCAGTGTTTATTAACTAAATAATCATCTATTGACTGATAATTAGCAATCATTTGAATCGTCAATTGTTTATTAGTTGTTGCGCGCCTGGTAACAGATTAGTTCAAATGGGATCCTAAGGATAAGCCAAAGTCATCATGAATGAAATTTATAATTTCATGTACACATACGTTTTGTGTTTCCTGCCGACTCATCAATATGGGCCGGTAAAACGTCCTATACTCACAAAAAAATTGGTCAAGGAATGTGGGGCAATTGGACTGTACAATTTCCTATACGAATATGCATACCGGCAGTAGTGGAGTTAACTTTATATACAGTCTTCGACATTACGACTTCAAGGCCAGCTCACTGTATAAAATATATACCGACTCTGTAAAGAATATCAGCACTATGATTGCCTATTCGATAAGTGGTACTAACACATCTGCATACCTATGTGATTTATCAGATTGTAAAATAAATAGTTCTTTGTTGCAGCCGATTTTTCAAACTGTTATAAGAATAATTAAGCATAAATTATTAGGAAGGATGCGGGCATTATTTGTATTTTAAATAGTTTAAAGAATAGTTTCTGTACAAAGGTTAATCTTCATCATAAGCTATGGTATTTTGTCTGGTGAAAGGCAGAACTCAGATGAAATTCAAAAAGATCGATCTTTAGAAAATGTTTTTAAGCCATATTAGACTGCATCTAAAACTAAAAGATAACAGCAAATGTTGTTATTTTAACCATTTTAAATTTCAACATGACGCAGTTATTAACATTTAAAGCAGATTTTATTATTGTATCAATTTGTTTATTTGCGCTATTTTACATTTCAGGATGAAACAATAATGAATTCAATTGACATCTTCGACACCATTATTTAGATGGGATTTTTGCCAAATCTGCTATTTTGAAATTGACTAGGTATTCAGAACATGGCTGCGATTATCGGTTTAGTCAACGTTTAGCTGCAAATAATATTCGTCTTTCCTCAAAGACAATTTTTTATTTGCAAAATGGATTTTCACATCTTTTTTCGACGTGCAGTGTTGAACATCATCACTCAAAATTGTGTTTTCAAAATTTATTCCCTGTTTTCCTGGAACGTAAGATTGAATTTTACAGAGAAACACCGGTTTTATAAAGTATGCGCATAGAAGGTGACATTAAAATTGTTAAAATGCCTTAAAGGAAAATTTTAAGTCGAACTTTAAATCAAAATAGTTGAAAGCTCGTTTTAAATAAAATCAGTTGGTACATTTTTCATTTGCTCTAAAAATCTGTCTAATCATTATTTATAGATTTGAACAATTTTGAAATGTATTAACTGTGCAAACATTTTCAAAACTATAAGAAATACACGGAATGAAGCAATAAAACTGTTCATTGCCCAAGTTATTTTTTAACGTTAAAAACGCAAGCCAATTATTTTTTTGAAACATATATTTGTAGTATTTCTATGATTTGATGTACCAAATTCTACGACATTATGGAAAAAGCATGTTTTAAGAATTAATGTAATCGTTAATTTTTATGTCCAAATTTCATGGCCTTGATATGTGCAAAATATACACGTTTCATAAGTAATATCCAAATTCAATTTTGTTATATAAGCACAGCTTACTTGTTTCGACTTTTAATTGTATATTAAATGTGTCATCGTGCTATTTTCAGCGCTTATTTTCTAAATAAAGACGGGGATATCCGTGCATTCTTAAGGAAAGATAACAGGCAATCTTTAATTTAAAATTATGATATTACATTTCTTTGAATGAGTATATACGTCAAGCTAAAATAAGTAAAATTTATTTTAGTGCAAGAGAATGAACTTTTAGCAAGCGTTTACCTATACAAATCTTGCTGCTTTTCGGCTAACAAGTCTGAGAAAAAGTGAACTAGTGATAATCAATTAAAAGTTAAAGCAGAATAGAGCAACTACAATGGATACTTATGTTCTATAAACTACGACATGTGAGTCAATCAGGACAATAAATCTTTTCTACCTCTTCAATATTATTAGACACCTCGTGCACCTCAGTTAAAAATTTTGGTACCTCCCTCAATATTGCGAAACATTTCATTTTAAGTTAAAACGATCATGCATCTAACTAACATATATTGAATTCAATAAATCCGCCAATAACAAATAACAAAAAATGTAGAGCTTACAAAAAAACTTTCAATTTTTACCATTGAACTTGTAAAGAAGATCCGCGTAGTCAGTTTAAAGTCAGTCGTGTAATATTATATTTTAAGCAACAAGAGTTTTAAGTTGTAAACGATTGATGAACCAACAAAATTTGCTACATCTTTCTATACTCGACTCGCCCTCATA
Organism: Eudiplozoon nipponicum; assembly: GCA_029291075.1. Taxonomy (NCBI): domain Eukaryota; kingdom Metazoa; phylum Platyhelminthes; class Monogenea; order Mazocraeidea; family Diplozoidae; genus Eudiplozoon; species Eudiplozoon nipponicum. Next base: position 53,111 of record JAQBSW010000954.1, read on the forward strand.
ATCTGACTTCTTTACTGTAGGTCAATTTTCATTTGTTGTTATTTCGGTTAACCTTATTCAGCTAAAATGACATCTCTCAAGTTCCCTGCAGAAATAAAAGCAAATAAATAGCAGCTTTCATAAACGGATCTATTAGAAATAATATAAAGGTTTGTTGACTTAAAAAGCCTTATTGGATAAATTTGATGATAAAAATTCTCAATTCCAAAATCAAATCCTGTAAAATATTATTTGGCATGCAAGACAAAAATTCAAGTCTAAGAAACATAATTAAATAGTCTGTCCTCAGCTATACTTTTACGCTATTATCGTCACCTGGGTGTTCTAATTCGTAAATTGATCAAAGTAAAAATATACAAAAAAAGAATGTCAAACGTTCAAATTAAAAGAAATATAATTTATCTATGTATAACGCTTACGGACATGGGCGTTCTAATATAAAAGCAGATGAAATAAGGTCTTGTCAGTGATAGGCATTTTGTTCTATTAGTCTCGCGTGTACTGCTGTGCAATTTCTTTTCAGGCATAACCATCACTTTCTTAGAGCTTGATTTATTGTGCTGCTAATGACAGTTAGTTTTATTGTAAATTATGGTGCCTTGATATAAGCACGAATCACTTTATTTAAGCATTTGTACTTAAGGGAAAGACAATAGTTACTGGAAATTACTGTCGCATATCGGTCTTCAATAGTTATTATTAAAATTCGAAAGAAAACTAACTGGCAAGAAACCGTCAGGTAATTCAAAGAACATGAATCTAGAAGCCGATACTATACTGTATGTAGTTGTTACCCGTGAAACGGAATTCGTGTTTATTTCATGCGAACACAAATTCATGAATATGTTTCACCATGAGAGTCTAAAATTTGAATTTACCATAGAGCTTGAATCAATGTGGCAATTGCGAGAAAGATGGTGTTTGCAACAACTGGGCGAAGTGTCAGCCTCTATTTCAGCTAAGTAGAATATATGATAGTAAACTATTTTCAAGATTTTAAGATAATTTTAATAAAATATGTCAACGGTTTTTTATTGAAGATGCATATTGAATAATCAGAACAGCTACACAGCGTCCAATGCCTTATAGATATTTTAGTGATAATGGGTTAGGGAAAATTTGAAGATTGCAAAATCACTGGAGATTAAGATTAATTGGTAGGAAAAATTAATAATATTTACAAAAGAAAGATAAACTAATATTCGCTAAACATGTATAGAAAATGGGCAGTTACGTAATAAATTAGAAAGAATTGTTAAATGCTTCTGAGTCAATTTTAATTCGAAAACACAAATATGACTTCATAAACTATAAAACACAACTCGCCTGATAAGAATGTGGAGAATGTTTGCAGTAGAAAAATGGAATATATTATATTATTTGACATTTATTAATATTTTAAATAATAAGATACTCATAAAGAAATAGTTTCCCTCTCAAAAAATAATTAGGTGAAAATATTTTAATGCCCGTTTATGAACCAAGCAAATATTCTAAACCAAATCAAAAACTCGATAACATATATCCCATTCATCTAGAAGTGTTCTTTGAGTAGCGTAGCTACACTAATAAATTAAACTTGCAAAATTAACTTTCCCTTTTCATCGCGCCCATAGTTGAAATTAAACTTTCATTAGAGTCTGTTTCCAGAGCAAATTAAAAGTAACATTAATATGATTTTCCCGAAGATATTTTGACGATTAATTTCACTTGCATCCCTTCGAACTACAAGTACAAACAAAAATAATAAATATAGAATTTCAGCCGTTGTTAATAGCAGCGACCATACCACTTTGAATACACCGGTTCTCGTCCGATCACCGAAGTTAAGCAAAGTTGGGCCCGGTTAGTACTTGCATGGGTGACCGGCTGGGAATACCGGGTGTTGCATTCTTTTGATCGAACCAACAGTAATTTTTGTAAAATCTAAAGCAATATGTTATTTTAAATTATAACCATGAGAAACAATTCATGCAAATTAACACACATTTAATTGTGAGAGGAAAATTAATTTAAGTTTTATTCAATTTATGCGTGAGGCGCAGCGGCAAATTTGGAAACATTTATAATGCAGCAGCCAGTGTTATGTAGAGACATTACGTAGTGCTTGCTGGCAGCGACCATACCACGTTGAATACACCGGTTCTCGTCCGATCACCGAAGTTAAGCAACGTTGGGCCCGGTTAGTACTTGCATGGGTGACCGGCTGGGAATACCGGGTGTTGCTGCCTTTTGATAGAAGCAACAGCAATTTTTGTAAAATCTGAAGCAATATTTTATTTTAAATTATGATCATGAGAATAAATTCATGCAAATTAACACACATTTAAATGTGAGCGGAAAATTTATTTAAGTTTCATTCAATTTTTGCGTGAGGCGCAGCGGCAAATTTGGAAACATTTATAATGCAAAAGCCATTGTTATGTAGAAACATTACATAATGCTTGCTTGCAGCGACAATACCACGTTGAATATACAGGTTCTCCTCCCATCATCGAAGTTGAGCAACGTTTGACCCGGAAAGCAAATGCATGGGTAAGCTGCCGAGAATACCGGGTGTTGCTGCATTTTGATAGAAGTAACAGCAATATTTGTAGAATCTGAAGCAATATATTATTTAAAATTATGATCATTAGAATAAATTCATGCAAATTATCGCACATTTAAATGTGAGCGGAAAATTAATTTAAGTTTCATTCAATTTTTGCGTGAGGCGTAGCGGAATATTTGGAAGCATAAATAATGTAAATGACAGAATTATGTAGAGAAATTACGTAGTGCTTGCTGGCAGCGACCATACCACGTTGAATACACCGGTTCTCGTCCGATCACCGAAGTTAAGCAACGTTGGAACCGATCTGTAATTCATGGGTGACCGGCTGGAAATACCGGGTGTTGCTGCCTTTTGATAGAAGGAACAGCAATTTTTGTAAAATCTGAAGCAATGCTTTATTTTAAATTATGATCATGAGAATAAATTCATGCAAGTTATCGCACATTAAAATGTGAGAAAAAAATTAATTTAAGATTCATTCAATGTTTTCGTGAGGGTAGCGGAATATTTGGAAACTTTAATAATGTAAATGACATAGTTATGCAGAGACATTACGTAGTGCTTGCTGGCAGCGGCAATAACACGTTGAATACACAGGTTCTCCACTCATCACCGAAGTTGAGCAACGTTGGGCCTGGTATGTACTTGCACGGGTGACCTGATGGGAAACCGGGTGTTGCTGCTATTTGACAGAAGCAACAGCAATATTTCGCAAAATCTGAAGCAATGTTTTATTTTAAATTATGATCATGAGAATAAATTCATGCAAATTAACACACATTTAAATGTGAGCGGAAAATTTATTTAAGTTTCATTCAATTTTTGCGTGAGGCCCAGCGGAATATTTGGAAACATTTATAATCCAAATGCCAGTGTTATGTAGAGAAATTACGTATTGCTTGCTTGCAGCGACAATACCACATTGTATACACAGGTTCTCCTCCCATCACCGAAGTTGAGTAACTTTGGGCCCAGTAAGCACATGCATGGGTAAGCGACCGGGAATACCGGGTTTTGACGTCTTTTGATCGAACCAACATCAATTTTTCTAAAATCTGAAGGAATATTTTATTTAAAATTATGATAATGAGAATAAATTCATGAAAATTAACAAACATTTAAATGTGAGCGGAAAATTTATTTAAGTTTAATTCAATTTTTACGTGAGGCGCAGCGGCAAATTTGGAAAAATTTATAATGCAAAAGCCAGTGTTATGTAGAGACATTACGTAGTGCTTGCTGGCAGCGACCATACCACGTTGAATACACCGGTTCTCGTCCGATCACCGAAGTTAAGCAACGTTGGGCCCGGTTAGTACTTGCATGGGTGACCGGCTGGGAATACCGGGTGTTGCTGCCTTTTGATAGAAGCAACAGCAATTTTTGTAAAATCTGAAGCAATATTTTATTTTAAATTATGATCATGAGAATAAATTCATGCAAATTAACACACAAATAAATGTAAGCGCAAAATTTATTTAAGTTTCATTCAATTTTTGCTAAAGGCGCAGTGTCAAATTTGGAAGCATTTCTAATGCAAAAGACAGTGTTATATAGAGAAATTACGTAATGCTTGCTTTTAAGCGACAATACCACGTTGATTACACAGGTTCTCCTCCCATCACCAAAGTTGAGCAACGTTGGGCCCGGTAAGCACATGCATGGGTAACCGGCCAGGAATACCGGTTGTTGCTGCATTTTGATAGAAGTAACATCAATATTTGTAAAATCTGAAGCAATATTTTATATTAAATTATGATCATGAGAATAAATTCATGCAAATTATCGCACATTTAAATGTGAGAGTAAGATTAATTTAAGTTTCATTTAATGTTTGCCTGAGGCGTCGCGGAATATTTGGAAACATTAATAATGTAAATGACAAAGTTATGTAGAGACATTACGTAGTGCTTGCTGGCAGCGACCATACCACGTTGAATACACCGGTTCTCGTCCGATCACCGAAGTTAAGCAACGTTGGGCCCGGTTAGTACTTGCATGGGTGAACGGCTTGGAATACCGGGTGTTGCAGTCTTTTGATAGAAGCAACAGCAATTTTTGTAAAATCTGAAGCAATATTTTATTTTAAATTATGATCATGAGAATAAATTCATGCAAATTAACACACATTTAAATGTGAGCGGAAAATTTATTTAAGTTTCATTCAATTTTTGCGTGAGGCGCAGCGGCAAATTTGGAAACATTTATAATGCAAAAGCCAGTGTTATGTAGAGACATTACGTAGTGCTTGCTGGCAGCGACCATACCACGTTGAATACACCGGTTCTCGTCCGATCACCGAAGTTAAGCAACGTTGGGCCCGGTTAGTACTTGCATGGGTGACCGGCTGGGAATACCGGGTGTTGCTGCCTTTTGATAGAAGCAACAGCAATTTTTGTAAAATCTGAAGCAATATTTTATTTTAAATTATGATAAATGAAATAGTGATTAAGGACACTGACAAAGTTAATGGAAGAAGCGTGGCTATATAAGAAGCTAAGTGGATCATCAAGGAGACAGAAATTATCTCGTGAATTAATGCAAGTGTATATTAAGTTATATTAGACCCCGTCAAAGATTTTACTGAAAGAAGGGATGATAGTTATTGGGCGGATATATAGGAATGAGGCGATAGACGTTTTGCTATATGTTTGGGAGAGGAGGGGTTGTCGAATTAAGCACTCCGGAGGAAGATAGATAGTATTGAGACATCTGTTGATAACATCAGCAAACAAAGTTAAGTGGTTCCAACCTAGAACAATCATGCCGTATTAATCAAATTGGTATAGAGATTTTATGTCTTTGAATGCTTGAACGACGTAGGCCGTTAAGATGTTGAACCAAAGCAGATTCTCGGCGTCACCGTTATCGAGCATCTCAGCAGCTGGGAGGGAATGGAGAAAGTGTCTATGAGATAATTTAGATAGTCACCGGCAAAAGCTGGGGTCGTCCGAACACTCGTAGCATTTGGTTTTTGATGGCAGCGATATTCTCCGATAGTTGGGTGTAGTTTATATACGTCTTTTGATGCTGGGTGCTTTTTTGCTGATTACTTGTTTAATGATCTCATCGCTACGGTGGAGTGTGAGAGCGCAAACAAGTGATGAGGTGCGTAATCTAGAATTATGTGCAAGGTTGTTGCGTGCTTTAAACTGGGTGTTCAACTTGTACGACGTGCGAATGTGTTGAAATAAATGTGTTAACATAAAATTTATTACAATAAAATAATAATAATAATAATAATAATAATAATAATAATAATAATAATAATAAATAAAATAAAATAATAATAAATATATATTTATTTCGCTAAAATTGACATCAATTGAAATTATAGGGTGCAATTCTAAAGTAGGGATATATAAATCTGAATGGAATAATGACTAGCAAAATATTTAAATGTAGGCTAATGGGAGTTGGGAAAGAGAAGCGCTTTCATCAACTTCGTGATAGTTCGTTCTGATGAGAAAGAGATTTCATTTGACTAAGTAAGAATCGACTAGATTAAGTGTCGTGAAGAGTTAGAATCTCAATGCAGGATTTGCTGTCGTCAGATGAATGAATTTGAGACTGTGTGAGTGCCAGCTTCAGACATCGACCGTCGTGATTTTTTTTCAGAATATTTATTACATCACTTATTGTTATAGATTACTTTTCCGGAAGTGACAACATTGAAAACAGACAATCCACCATTATTACCTGAAGTGATTTTAATATCCATCTCTTAATATCAATTAAAATTATAATTTGTGATCAATATCATCACTTTAATGTCAAAATATCGCTTCCTTGAAATACTGCAGGAAAATAATAATGTGAAGCAAGTGTAACGATCTGGCTAGAGTTGCGTTTGTCGTTATTAAAAGGAAAACTACGGTCATTAACAGGGCTAGGGAGTCATTCACGGTAAAATGGCGTGAGATTTAATGATTTTTAGCAGCGTGTAGGTGTCCAGGAGTCCTTCTAAACACTAGCTCTGTTTCCCTGTTCGCTAGATCTTTTGAGCAGACGCACTTGAATAATTAGTAGTGACGGAGTAGGATGCGTTAGTTGCTGTTTGAAGGCCTTGACTAGTTTTGTTGAAGGTCTGCGAAAACATCGAGATGACGGGCCCACGTAAAAATCCGATTAATATACGATCGATTACGTATGACTAGATGCGCAGCCACAAGACGATTGGTGTGACTGAATACTGCCCGAATTATTGACGCAGCATGATAAACGCAATTAGGGTAGTCGGTGTAGATAGCCAGTGCAGCTGAGAAAACAGAAGAGAAAAGCGGAATGTGTTAATTTTGTAGAGGCTCCTAACCTATTCGTGTCTGAGAACCCCATAGATGCCAGATCGCTTGTAGTCCTAAAATTTACAGTAGAATCTGATAAGCTTATGTTTTCATTCGCATCTGCTAAATTCAAACCTGCAATATCTTGCGCTAACTTATTGGTGTCCTTAGATTTAAGATCTGCATCCATATCTATGAAATTTAATTATTAAATAGACACTTAATGTTAGGCAAATCGGGATGTGAAACCTGCCTCGTACAAAACACCCAAACAAATAATCTGGAAAGAAATAGACTTGAACAACAGAATAATTAAATTTCCTGTTCCAGAACGTCATCAATAAAAATATAAGGCAGTATAAGCAGGTGTATATTGTATAAACTGATCAGTTTTTAAAGAGGAAAAATGTGACAATTGCAGCAGACCAAAGGAGATACAACCAGTCGAGGACCGTAATGCTCGAAAACTAAAAATGGCGCACAATTCAATGTCAAGTATTTAAACAAAGAAAGTACTGGAAAATAAAAGAGAATATTATTTTTAAATAAAATTTGTAAATAATCAGCCAAGGTGGTTTAAATTTATCAGTTAATGTTACTTTAATTTTGTCGGAGGATTTATCTTCCTCCACAATTGCTTCGCGCTTATATAGATCTTAAGTCACCCAAAATTGGTCAACGGCAGTTTGCGCGTTCTCATTGGTGCTGTGTATTAGATTCAGAATTTAATTTTGATAAAATTTCGGCATATTAATTTGAGCCGTTATAACAAGAAAATGCAGTATGCATACGGTGGAGGTCAAATAATATTTTAAAGTGCAATTAATACTTCATTTGATGCTTCCGATGATTTAACATAACAATGTTTTATTTTTTGAAAACCATAATATTTTTGGAATTTTTTCTGCATACTGCGGAAGATTTAAACTCGCCATTTTTGGCTATATTATTCAATCTTCTTGAGATGTTGAATTGCATGGTACGTTAGCTGCATGCTCCTGGCTTGACGTTATTAATTTATTGAAAGACATTTAGCGAAGCGATATTTTGACAATAAATTATTGAAGTAAACTACAAATTATAATTCTGATTACCATAATGGGAAGAATCTAAAATTTGCTTTAATTGATAATCGTGGATTTAATAGTTACAATGTTTCAAATTCTGAACAGTACTCTATGCAAGTCAGTTGGATCTTGCGCATATATATATTGCTATAATAAATATATTGTAATAAATATTATTGTAACATAATGGATAACAGCAATAAGTGCGAGGATACAGAGCAAATGATTTACGAAATTTAGTTTAAGTAGAAGTGCTGAAGATTTTAGTTGTTCTAAGTTAGAAGATCATTCCGTATATATGGGTTATTTGAGCCTGGCGTTTTAGAGACTCTATTATGGTAGTGACGAAAAGGCCTCTACAGTAACAGGAAACTCAAAATCTTCACCCTTCGGAAAATGTCAGGGACTGATCAAGGAACGGGAAGGGATAACGACCACCATGAAAATGTAGGAAATCATTACTAAATAGACAGCTACCCCGCAAAAGCTATTACTATAAATAGAAAAATCCTACATAAATGGTGCCCCGTTTCGTCGAACTCACAGCTAACAAAGAATTAATCAGCATCTAGCTTTTGAGAACATCAAGCACTTTGAACGAATGCCACAAAAGAAAGTAAATCCTAAGACACAAATCGCAGTTAACCACCCTCTCGGGATCACAATTCTCGAAGACAGCCGCACGATGACGTGTGAGGACGATGTATCACTGCCATCTATTCTCGACAACACTCACAAACATAAGATGACGTCCAGCTCAGGAAATGCAGGATGGCGGTGGTGAGCCCATCAAAAGGCCGCACCAACACATGGACGCAGTACAAAATCTGCCAAGTCGATCCAGACTACCTTGACGAGTGGGTCGACGATGTTTCTTTATTGGCCAAAGTGTCCAATATAATAGACAAGGGTTCAATATTTTTGAGGGCTTGGGAGACAATCCCAATGTCTTTCAGACGCGAACAGAAAGGCATCCTGCTACAATACACTGAGGAAACTTGTGTGCAGCCATGGCAGACCCGCAACCTGCCGTCAAGCAGTGCCTGAGACCAGATCGAGAAGACAGGCTTACAGAATTGATTAGCCAGATGTCCATAGGTAGCCGCACGCCTTCTGAGTTATTTAGGGAGATGGAGCAAAAAGCCTTGGAATTCAACCTGCTCAAGGAAATCTTAATGCGACTATTCATACAGAAGCTCCCTCCGGCATTCAAAGAGATGGCCACGTTCCTGCGCGAATCCGTCGAAGTGCAAGACGACGTTCTGCTGGCACGTCTAGACAAGTGGTGGAAGAAACACCCCTACAACTCGCCTGCCTCAGAGCAAGGTAACATTACTTCACGACTGTACGAATCCCAATCCAACACATCATCATCCGGAAAAAATGTATCCAATGAGCGCCTCATCAGCCTGCTCGAGAACCTCACCGTCAGGCCAAATTCGGCCTCAATCGAGGCCGTCCTTAATAGACGCGAATAGAGCAGGCGTGAACAGCGTCTACCACCGTCCCGAAATAGCACCAAGAGGTCGACGTCGAGAGGCCGGGCAATAGTTTCACAGTTACCGGCGGAGTGGTGTCCGAATCACCGCAGCTATGGCCACTCCACACGCTATTGCCTCAGAAACGGCTGCACATTCCCGCGCACAGACGCGATGTTCAAGGGAGCGCGGTAACCTTCAATAACTCAGGAGGTTCCGCCCATAGAAGTTTCGAAAAACTGCTGGGGTCAGCCTCCTCTACGGCAGTAGAGGCTGATCACCCTAAGATTGTTGGCCGCTCCACGTCTGATGGCTCATAGCACGTTGCTATCGCGCTAGAGCGAAATTAAACAATTGTATTTACAGCGACGGCTTCAGTCAAGTCATGCTTCAAAGGCCCACATGCCAGCAACCAGTCCCATCGTCAGTTGCCACTATCAACATACTTTCTCATTCGTGACGCAAACTCTCGCGAATTATTTCTCATAGACACTGGATCACATGTAAGATTACGACGCCACAATTAATTCGAACCTATCCATCCAGTCGACACCAGCAATCTTACTTGCGCCAGTGGCTTCAATATAGCGACTTTTTGGGTACGAGTACACACAGTCTCGTTCTCCAAGTGAATTAACCTTTCATCATTGCCAATACGACAAGAAACATCATTGGGCGTGACTTTCTCGAACACTTCGACCTTACCATTCGTCCAAGAACACGAGAGATACGCACTGCAGACAATCAGTTGCTTTAATCAGCGCTAAAACATACGACTCGCGCCGAACCAGTCTCATCTATTCAGCTAATTCCTCCAGTTTCTCATGAACCACAACTGGACGATGTCCTGATACGTCATCAAGAGATGTTCGAACCTATCTCCTTTATGCCCGATCTTAAGCGGAAGCGTGCCATCACAGCCCATCGTATCATCTTATCGAAACCACTTCCTCATCCTCCACGAGCACGTTCATTGGCACCATACAAACATAAGGCCGCCGAGCAAGAATTCGCCATGCCACGTCAACAAGGCATCTGTACACGATCCAGCTCACCTTTTGCGTCACCTGTGGTAGTATTAACAAAGAGTGGATCAGCAACATGCAAGGTGTGCGGGGATTATCGTATTCTCAATTCTTGCACGCAGTCTGATTTGTACATCCTGCCAAATCCAGCTGACCTACTCAGATCTGTTATCGGTCATGCTGTATATTCAAAACTTGACATAGTGAAACCCTACTAACGATGGAAAAAGACTCCTTATCATATGCTGTACTCAGCTTAACCGGAGGTGGCACTTACGAATATTACTATATGCCTTTCGGTCTCAAGAATGCCTCGCAAACGTTCCAACGCGTTATGGACGAAATACTAGATGGTCTACCATTTGTAATTCCATATTTAGACGACATCCTGCTATTCTCCAACTCAATGTCCGAACATATAGAGCATGTTTTGATCCTACTCACACGTCTAGCAGACTATGGCCTCCGACTTCATGGCAACAAATGCGTCTTTGCACAGCAATCAATTGAATTCCTCGGTCATCAAATTTCCGAAAAAGGCATGAAACCTATACCTGCTAAGGTTCGTGCTATTCAAGATCTACAGCTTCCAACCACCGTTCGAGCACTACGAAGATTCTTGGAAAAGATGAATTACTATTCTCGATTTGTACCCCACCTTGCCAAGATTCTGGCACCTCTTCACAAATATCTCGTGCCAGAAAGCCGTTTTGTCAAGAAATCACATCTAATTCAGCTCAACGTGGACGACATTTAGGCTTACGAGGATGCCAAAAGGGCCTTATGCAAAGCGACCATGCTACATTCTCCTGATTGGTCTCAACCTTTTGAATTGATCACTGACGTATCCAACGTTGCCATAGGCGCAGTACTTCAACAGTCCATCAATGGCATACACCAAACTATCGCATTCTATTCGCAAAAACTACAACCTCGCGAGACGCGATATGATACATTAGGGAAAGAGTTACTCGCAATCTACCGGTCGATTCTACACTTCCACACCTATCTGGATGGCCGAAAGTTCAAGATCTACACAGACCAACATCCTCTACTTCCGATACTCAGAGGAGAGAAAGAGTATTTATATTCACGACGTGTCAACTTACAACTTACACGAGTACACGAGTATGAATATGAAGTCATTATGTCAAAGGATCCGACAACGTGGTTGCAGACTCCCTAAGCCGTCCTGCAGAACTCTGGGCATCTATCCTGTGTACTTCACCTATAAGCGTTCAGGAATTGTAAGCAGCTCAGCAAGATGATCTATCACTTCGGACATTTGATGTCAATCGCAAGAAAACATTTGATTAGAATGAAACTCTGCTGCAGTGTGAAATAACTGGCGTGGGCCCTCGGCCGTTCATACCTGAAAAAATTCCGTCACAAGATCTTCGAGGTTTACCATTCAATGAGCCATCCATCTGGCAAAACCTCAGTGGAACTTCTAACCAGAACGTATTTTTGGCCTGGCATGCGGCGAGATGTCAAGAAGTGGTCAAACAATGTCTAGAATTTCAGAAATGCAAAGTGACGAGACACACCTAAACGGCGTCACAAGTCATCCAAGTGCCCAAAATCCGTTTCACGCTCATACACGTTGATCTGTTAACCCTACCTGACGTGCATAATATACGATATCTACTGTCAATATGGGATCGCACCACTCGGTGATATGAGACCATACCACTACCAGACATGAAGCAAGACACTGTCAGTTATGATTTCGAGCTCAATTAGTTCACTCGGTTTGGTGTCCCAGCTGAAGTGACAACCGATCGTGGCGCACAGTTCCTTGGCGCAGATTTCGCAGCCCTACTGAAATACTTTGCTGTCAAACACTCCGTGACCGCGGCTCGCAATCATCTAAAGGCCACACCGGGAACTGAAAGTGGCGATTAAGGACAGCCAAGAACTAAATTGGCTTGCGGCTTTACCGAAAGTACTCCTATCAATGCGTACAAGACCTCGAGAGCCGATCAAATGTAGTTCCGCTGAAATGGTATTTGGCTGCCTGGTGAACTAGTCCGATCACGCTCTGAAACTGCGATAACGATGAACGATCCGGCATTTCTGTTTCCACTTCAGAATCGGCCGGTCTGTCTTACACGTCAGCAACATGGTCCAATATATAAACACAAACATTTTGATAGATGCAAATGGTTCTTCGTCAACAACGGCATGGATAAAAGGATTGTAGCCAAACCAAAGCACGGTCCTTATCGTGTGATAGATCGACGTCAGAATTACATTATTTTGGAGATTAATGGCAAAACTGAAGCTGTCTCCAAACACAGATTATCCCCTGGCCGACGTTGATCCAAATGACCCGCTGTTTCGCGATGTTGACCTATCAGGCGGCGAAGAAACGATGATTCCGCGTCCAGACAGTTTTTCTGACCACGGACTGACGCCCGACATCTCACCAACAACCGAGCCAATTGACGCCGTCACACCGCCTCGAGATATAGAGAAACCAGAATCAGTGTCAACAGAGCCAACATCAGTATTTTTTCGTTACCGCAGAGCCATAACACCTACTGTAAGTTTAGCCCCCTTTATTGTGTACTAATTTTAATTGTCGGGGGGGGGGGTTTGTATGTAACACGCGGCTCCGCATTACAATCCAACGATGTTCAATTTTGACAAATGTAGTGCTCTTTAAGGTAAAATAGTCTGACTCTGTTTTTACACAATATTTCTCTTAACCGTGAGTTTAGAAACAATCTTTGTTAGTTTCAAGCAGTTTTAATTGAGATTTCCTGTACTGCAAATTTAATTTTTATTAATAAGGTTTAGTTTAATAAATATACACACCCGCGCGCAATACGCAGAGAATTTGCGGTGGATTATAGTGCACACGTGTATTTATTATTTCATTCTGCGAATCAGGACATCAGAGTTCAATGGATTATTATAACTAAATCATTTAAAACATAGCAAACAGTGAAATAATTATTTGTGAATTTTTTCAAGACTGTTTTTACACGATTTTTATCCATCAATTATTAGTGGCAATGTTTACCAGTGACTTTAAACTAAATTGCTAATCAATCTCGATTTATATCTTCATATATTTTCAGTTATTTACATGAATTCATCACGATTCAGGCGTTTTTGTTCCTGATAATTACTTGTGTATAAGACATTCAATTGTGTGGACATTATATCATTTGGTTGCCGTCTAGAGCACGATCCGTTTCGTTTAACTGTGAATTGAATCATGCTTAGCTACACCAGCTGCAATAAGCGTCTGAAAATAGATGAGTTTTTTATATATCTGCCTTCGGAAAATGTCAGGGACTGATCAAGGAACGGGAGAGGATAACGACCACCATGAAAATGTAGGAAATCATTACTAAATAGACAGCTACTCCGCAAAAGCTCTTACTAAAACTAAAAAACATCCTACAAAATAATAATTTTTGGTTAATTGAATAATTTATTGTCAAAATGTCGTGCAGGTAATTGTTATACAAAAAATCAGATAAATCTATATCAGAATATAAGAGCAACGTACCTCACAATGAAAAATTTCATGATATCTGAATATTAAAGTTGACAAAGACAAGACATAATATTCGACAAATTAAACAAAGACAATTCTGAAAATAAATTAAAATGTTTTTTAAACATTACATTTTCTATGAAACATACGTTAGCTCAAATATCCAAAAATAAAAATTGATTAATTTTTATATGGGGAGTTATATGACCTTGTTGAGGCCCCTAACCTATTCGTGTCTGTAAGCCCCATAGATGCCAGATCGCTGGAAGTCCTAAAATTCACAGTAGAGTCTGATATGCTTATATTATTGCCTGTGTCATTTAAATTCAAGTCCGCTATGTCCTGCACTAACATGCATGTGTCCTCATACTTAATATCGGTATCCATGATCAAATGTTATAATAATTAAATTGACACTTACTTATGGCAAAAGGAAGGTGAGAGTCGGAAAGCTGCAATGCCAGCAATAATCTGTTTTGATGTGTACGTGACCCACAAATAAAACAATTATACCTGTTCCAAGGCTCCTCCTCAGGGCTATATTGTATCAGAACACAAGGCAAGAATTGGAAGAGTATATTGTAAATTGTTGTAATCGTTTATAATGGAAAGAAATGTTAAAATGCAGCAGACCAAAATTTAGAACCAGACAGGAAGCGAGATACTTAAAAACTGAAAATAGCGCACAATTTTAAAAATCAAGTATTTAAACAAAGAATGTTCTGGAAAATAAAAAGAAAAAAAATTCTTTTTAAATAAAGTTGTTACAATCAGCTATGGTGGTTTAAATTTATCATTCAAGGTCATTTTATATAAGGCGGAGGATTCAAAATCCTCCACATACACCACCTTCTCAAAAAAAGAGAGGAACGACTAATAGTAGATGTAATCATAGTTCTTCGGCTGACGATGTATTCTTCCAGAACGAGTGGTGCATACTGGCGCCCCTGACGTCATCTCGCCCGGTATAACATTCGCTGGTTCTTCAAAATCATCTGGTATCGACAAATAGTTTTCATGTTGTGATTCAGTAGAATAAGATTTTGCTATGTTAGACAACGGTTCTTCAGAGTACTGCATTTCATTATGTGCCTGCATGATGGGATTGCACACCTCAGATTCACCCATGGAACGGTCATTCGACGCATCTTTTAATTCGGTCACACCGTCAATCCAGATAAACTGGGGAATACAGCGGTCCAACGTAACACAATCCTCAATGCCATTTATTTCTATGATGACATTCTTGTCAGTCATCCTCTTGACCTTGTATGGTCCTTTGTAAAATGGTGTTAGGCAGTTCTTCATATTCTCATTAGTTATGTACACATGCGAAGCCGATTTTAAATCAGAGGACACATAGCATTTGGTTTAAGCTTTTCTAGTCTTGATTGGGGCCAAACGACACATCTTGTCTCTAAGTGCTCCTACAAACCAATCTACATAACTAGAAGCCCAATCAAGACTACTTGGAGTTTCTATTAGAAGATCTCCAGGCAACCTTAATGGTTCTTCATAAACCAATTCTGCTATGGAAGTTCCTAATTGTGCCCTATATCTGTTGCGCATGGCGAGTAGTATTATAGGAAGATCGTGTATCCAGCTTGTTCCACTAGTACACCTTAATGCAGCTTTCAGTTCACGATGTAGCCTTTCTACCATCCCATTTGCTCGTGGGTTATACGCGCTAGTATGTATTATAGTGGTTCCCATGATGTTGTGGGATCTTACGAAATGCTCTGACATAAATTGACTACCGCGATCACTAGTGACCTTTTCCGGAACACCATAACGCGATATCCCATTATGTAGAAACGCGAACAAAACTTCTTGTGCTGTCATGTCTTTTAAAATCGCCACTTCAAATTGATGACTAAATCTATCTACCATAGTCAGCTAGTATTTGTTTCCGTTTGCTTCAGGCATCTCAACAATGTCTATGTGTACGTGTCTGAACCGTCCATTTGGTATTCCAATGTTCTTTATCTCGGTTCTGGTATGTCTCCACACCTTACACGTTTGACACTTGGCACAGGCTCTTACCCATACCCGTATGTCTTTAGACATGTGCGGCCATACGTATCTGTCGTTGATCAATCGAATGGTGGCTTTAATGGATGGATGACCCATGTCATGCAACACTTGGATAATCTTGGCCCGTAACTCCAATGGCACATATGGTCGTGGTTGACTTCTAGATGTTTAGCATAAAAACCACTTGCCACTTATGAGCTTACGAACATATCCCGGTCTTTTAGATAATACTAATGTAAAGGGATCCGATCCTTGCGCTTCCTTGATTTGACTAACGAAATCGTTCATTGATTCATCTAAATTTTTTAATGGACCTTGAAATATCAGCTCGACATCAGCTTCATTCGGGCGGCTAAGTGCATCGGCCACCACATTCTCCTTACCAGCAATATGAGACACAGTGAAATCAAACTCTGCTAACCGAGTTATTTGGGAATTTACTCTACGAGAGTAATTAAGCCTAGCTGTCTTACCAAGTATGCTAATCAATGGCTTATGATCGGTCAATAACTTAAACTTGTGACCATCTAAGTAATGCTCGAAGTGTATGACTGCTGCATACACTGCTAGAAGCTCTTTACCAAACGTATCATAACGTTTTTCTCGATCATTAAGCTTACGGCTATAAAACCCAATCGGTCTCTTTGCTGTAGCACTGCCCCTAATGCAACATCTGAGGCATCTGGGATTAGTTCGAAAGGTTTTTCCCAATCTACAGGTGCTAACGTGGTTACGTCACTTAAAATGTCCTTGGCCTTTTGGAAATTTTCTCGGTCTTCTTGAATCAAATTTATAGGCCAAGACTTCTTGATCGTGCTCTTTTCACGAGTGAGATGGCTTGTTAACGATCCAAGAATTCCGGCTAGACCTGGAATGAATCGACGATAATAGCTGATCATACCCAAGAACCTTCGCAACTGGCGTACGGTTCGGGGTTCCGTTACGTCCTTAATAGCTTGTAACTTATCTTCGAAAGGTTAAATTCCGTCTTTGGAAAGTATATGCCCAAAGTATTTAACTGAATAGCAACCTATATTACTCTTATTAGGTTTGACCACTAATCCATATTGTTCCAGCCTGGTCAAAACCGTTTCCAAATGCGTACGATGTTCATTTCGGGAGCGACTAAAAATAATTATGTCGTCTATATATACTCTCGCAAATGGACAATTCTGAAGGATTTCTTCAGCCAAACGCTGGAATGTCTGACTGACGTTTTTCAAACCAAAAGGCATTCGAAGAAATTCATGCGATCCCCCTCCTGGAAATCTGACTGTGGTGAGTTGTATCGAACTTTCTTCCATTGGTACCTGATAGTACGCTTTCTGGAGATCTAAAGTTGAATAAACCTCATATCCCATTATATCTCGGAGCAAGGTACTCTGGTTAGGGAGAGGATAAGAATCACCCTTCGTCACTGAGTTTAATAGACGATAATTCCCACAAACCTCCATTGACCCGGTTCAGGTTTGGGAACTACCACTATTGGGGAAGCAAAATTGGAATTTGACCTTCTACAAATCCCCTCTTTGCGCAATTGGTGAAATTCTGACACAGCTACTTGTTGCTTGTGTTGTGCCAATGGTTGAGCCTTTGGTGAACAAGGCAACGAGCCACCAATTCTATTAGGTGTTCTACTCCTGTCTTCAGACCTATCCTTTTGGCACTGAAAGTTTGAAACACTGCTACGTGCTTCTCGATTATATCAGCAAAGTCATGTGCGACTGTTGGACGAGGTAAGAGGACTGTTCTAACTGCCGACACGTTAGACTCAGTATTTGTTGATGTCACTACGCCTTCTGCGATAGTCCTGGCTATGGGGTCTAATGTCAGCATAAAATGGGTCAAGAAATCCATCCCAATGATATGGTCCTTGACATCGGCTACTAGAAAATTCCAACGGAAGGAAGATATCTTGCCTAATGTTACAGACATTTCTTTCATCCCTTTTACTTCAATTGGACTACCGTTAGCGGCCCATAGTTGATAATCAAATGTGGGGCAATCTGCTTTCACCACGTCTGACCTAACTATGCTTACCTCAGCACCCGTGTCTATGAGAAATTCTAATCCAGATAATTCATCCTTAATAATGAACATTTTGCTGGACAATCCGGCAATGTTTTCAAGATCCCCGCTTAGTGAGAATCGGACTCTCTTGCCTTTCATCTCGGTGCTATTTGTACTAGTCGCCTCTTTTGCTTTGAGTATGCCTTTTAAAGGCATATCTGGGAGCCTTTGCAATGGAACCCCCCCTACGGCTCCTACTAGCGGGGGTTGTTCCCTTTTCCCGGTGACGGATTCCTCTCAACCGGTTTTGTGCTTCCTTTCCATGTGGGTCCACCTAATAGCGGGTAATTACAATTTTCGCCTTGGCACTTTGCACTGCGTTCGTATTCGCAATATGCCTTGCACCATCCGCGTGGCCCTTCGAAGCGTTGACGCGAGTGACTCCTTCGACGTCTATTATACCTATCCCGACTTTGAAGTTGTGCAGTATCACTACGCAAGCTAGCAACTTCTCTACATAAGAAACGCAAAGTTTCTTGTATAGCCAGGTGGTTTTCGGTATCTGCCCTGACTGGCTGCATCGTTACAGAATCTGCCATTACAGCATGTACTTGTGGTTCTTGCTGTTTATACACGCCGTCTAACCCTCTGAGTTTTGTTGGCCAATCTTTGTTCATTGTGTCAAATACTTCCATTGTTGTTCTGAGCCTAATTGGTAGCTCAGCTGTAAAAATGGAGTTGACTACATCTCTAGATATATTCAACCTGGAAGCTTTTGTGCAAAGGCGTTCGTAAAATTCGGACGGTAGTTGACGTCCCATTTTTTCTAAGCGTAATAATTCGCACATTTTCGCTGATCTTCCAGGCTGGTATCTCTGTTGAATTTCTGCCATTAATAACTCAAATGCATTATACGGCTTTTCTTCTACAGTTCTGTCTCTGAAATTTTCCAAAGCATTTCGGAAATTTTCAGGCAATGCATCCATGCTGCAACGAATTTCTCCATAGGGTTCACGATATTATAAGCACTAAATATCATTTGGGCATCTCCTACCCAACTTGAATGTTTTTCTGACTTATACTCTGGTAGACTTAATATTTTTGGACTGGCGCGGTCGCCAAATTTTGTTGAGGCCCCTAACCTATTCGTGTCTGTAAGCCCCATAGATGTCAGATCGCTGGAAGTCCTAAAATTCACAGTAGAGTCTGATATGCTTATATTATTGCTTGCGTCCTTTAAGTTCTAGTCCGCTATGTCCTGCACTAACCTACTTGTGTCCTCGAATTTAATATCGGTATCCATGAACATATGATATAACAAGTAAATCGACACTTACGGTTGGCATTCGGAAGGTGAAAGTTGGAAAGCTGTTCCTTACAGAAATAATCTGTTTTGGTATGAACATGACCCAACAAAAAATCAAATATACCTGTTCCAAGGCTCCTCTTCAATGTTATTTTATATCAGAACAAAGGAAATTGATGGAGAACTATCTTTGATAATGATGTTATCGTTTACTATGGAAAAATGTTAAAATGCAGCAGACCAAAATTACAATACCAGTCAAGGAGCGAGATATTTGAAAACTGTAAATAGCGCACAATTTAAAATCAAGTATTTAAACAAAGAATGTTCTGGAAAATAAAATGAAAAAATTCTTTTTAAATAAAGTTCGTTACAATCAGCTATGGTGGTTTAAATTTATCAGTCAATGTTATTTTACATAAGGCGGAGGATTTCACATCCTCTACACATTTCAAAATATTATTTGACCTCCACCGTATGCAAACTGCATTTTCTTGTTATAACGGCTCAAATTAATATGCCGAAATTTTATCAAAATTAAATTCTGAATCTAATGCGAAGCACCAATGAGAACGCGCAAACTGCCGTTGACCAATTTTGGGTGACTTAGGATCTATATAAGTGCGAAGCAATTGTGGAGGAAGATAAATCCTCCGACAAAATTAAAGTAAGGTTTCACATCCAGAATTGCCTAACATTAAGTGTCTATTTAATAATTAAATTTCATAGATATGGATGCAGATCTTAAATCTAAGGACACCAATAAGTTAGCGCAAGATATTGCAGGTTTGAATTTAGCAGATGCGAATGAAAACATAAGCTTATCAGATTCTACTGTAAATTTTAGGACTACAAGCGATCTGGCATCTATGGGGTTCTCAGACACGAATAGGTTAGGAGCCTCTACAAAATTAACACATTCCGCTTTTCTCTTCTGTTTTCTCAGCTGCACTGGCTATCTACACCGACTACCCTAATTGCGTTTATCATGCTGCGTCAATAATTCGGGCAGTATTCAGTCACACCAATCGTCTTGTGGCTGCGCATCTAGTCATACGTAATCGATCGTATATTAATCGGATTTTTACGTGGGCCCGTCATCTCGATGTTTTCGCAGACCTTCAACAAAACTAGTCAAGGCCTTCAAACAGCAACTAACGCATCCTACTCCGTCACTACTAATTATTCAAGTGCGTCTGCTCAAAAGATCTAGCGAACAGGGAAACAGAGCTAGTGTTTAGAAGGACTCCTGGACACCTACACGCTGCTAAAAATCATTAAATCTCACGCCATTTTACCGTGAATGACTCCCTAGCCCTGTTAATGACCGTAGTTTTCCTTTTAATAACGACAAACGCAACTCTAGCCAGATCGTTACACTTGCTTCACATTATTATTTTCCTGCAGTATTTCAAGGAAGCGATATTTTGACATTAAAGTGATGATATTGATCACAAATTATAATTTTAATTGATATTAAGAGATGGATATTAAAATCACTTCAGGTAATAATGGTGGATTGTCTGTTTTCAATGTTGTCACTTCCGGAAAAGTAATCTATAACAATAAGTGATGTAATAAATATTCTGAAAAAAAATCACGACGGTCGATGTCTGAAGCTGGCACTCACACAGTCTCAAATTCATTCATCTGACGACAGCAAATCCTGCATTGAGATTCTAACTCTTCACGACACTTAATCTAGTCGATTCTTACTTAGTCAAATGAAATCTCTTTCTACTCAGAACGAACTATCACAAAGTTGATGAAAGCGCTTCGCTTTCACAACTCCCATTAGCCTACATTTAAATATTTTGCTAGTCATTATTCCATTCAGATTTATATATCCCTACTTTAGAATTGCACCCTATAATTTCAATTGATGTCAATTTTAGCGAAATAAATATATATTTATTATTATTTTATTTTATTTATTATTATTATTATTATTATTATTATTATTATTATTATTATTATTATTTTATTGTAATAAATTTTATGTTAACACATTTATTTCAACACATTCGCACGTCGTACAAGTTGAACACCCAGTTTAAAGCACGCAACAACCTTGCACATAATTCTAGATTACGCACCTCATCACTTGTTTGCGCTCTCACACTCCACCGTAGCGATGAGATCATTAACAAGTAATCATCAAAAAAGCACCCAGCAACAAAAGACGCATATAAACTACACCCAACTATCGGAGAATATCGCTGCCATCAAAAACCAAATGCTACGAGTGTTCGGACGACTTTTGCTTTGCCGACGACTATCTAAATTATCTCATAGACACTTTCTCCATTCCCCCCCAGCTGCTGAGATGCTCGATAACGGTGACGCTGAGAATCTGCTTTGGTTCAACATCTTAACGGCCTACGTCGTTCAAGCATTCAAAGACATCAAATCTATACACCAATTTGATTAATACGGCATGATTGTTCTAGGTTGGAACCACTTAACTTTGTTTGCTGATGTTATCAACAAATGTCTCAAAACTATCTATCTTCCCCTGGAGTGCTTAATTCGATGACCCCTCCTCTCCAAAAAATAGCACAACGTCTATCGCCTCATGCCTATATATCCGCCCAATAACTATCATCCCTTCTTTCATTAAAATCTTTGACGGGGTCTTATATAACTTAATATACACTTGCATTAATTCTCGAGATAATTTTTGTCTCCTTGATGATCCACATGGCTTTTTATATAGCCGCTCTTCTTCCATTTACTTTGTCAGTGTCTTTAATCACTGCTTCTTTTTTATTTCTGAAGGTCTTGAGTGCACTCTCATCTTCCTATATATATCTAAGATTTTTTATTCATTATCATTTACGTCAATTGAATCCGCCTTATTTAGTTGTGGTATTTGCGGCGGCTTCCCCAATTTTATTAGTTACTATCTCCGAAATTGTTATACAAATTTAAATATCGGAAACAGTCACTCTAGGTCAATCTTTATCCGATTTGGAATCTCCCGGGGTCCTGTAGTTGGTCCTATACTTTTCAATTTAACCCTCACACAGTTGCAAGTTAAGGAAAACTTGTTTAAGTTGTTCATATATGCACATGACATGGTAATAGTATACAGTAACACAACAGCGTCAACTCTTTCATCATATCTTATCACTCAGCTTCTATTTTCGTTACACCCTCAGCTTAGCAGAATCTGTCTTAAACTAAATCCCGATAAGACCCGTCTGATGAAACTTACCTCTGACACATTCTGCTCTCTCCCGAACTCAAATTGTTTCCTAGATACTGACATAATTGACTCGGCCAAGCATCTTGTTATCTAATTTTCTAAATCCAAAGACTTCTTCCCAAGTCTTAAATAAACTACTTCTAAACTCTTCAGGTTTCTCCGTTTGATCTAGTTCAAGGCTAACAACCTCACTCTTCAACTGACATTATTTAAGGTCTATGATTTAGCCGACACTTACGTGTTATCTCTTTCATTTATAAGAGCATAACTTGCCTATCACTGTCAAATTTTGGTCACAAAAGTCACCAATACGCTACGAGCTATAGAAACTCTTCAATTCAATCCAATTATACTCACAATATATTTTTTTAAACCAATTTTGTTTTCAAAATCGAAATTATATTCAACGAACTAACTGCGGAAATTAAGCCACTATCTAAGCATGAGTTTGTCAAGGCGGCTCACGCTGACTTCTTTAACGAGACCTCTAATTGGAAGCGAACTGTTTCATTATTCACTCATAATACTATTTTTATCACTAGGCTTTTAACTAGTTTTTTTCAATATCAGGGATACAATTTGCATCCGGGAGAGAATCGAATGTGTCACAGGTATGTTTCATCAAACAAGTCTTAGCAGGGTTTAGATAAAAGCCGATTCTGTTAAGCTGCAAATGTAGCGAGGATAAAAGCTAAGATATGAGAGGTAAGAAAAGGTTGGATGTTGTAGGGTTACTGAATACTATTATCATGTCATCTGCATATTTGATCAGATTGAATAGGCTGTCCTCAACCTGCAGCTGCGCGCGTGTTAGGTTGAAAAGTACATGGCCAAGTTCGGAAACTTGGGGAAATCCAGATCGGATAAGGGCTGTCCTTGAGTAACTGTTTCCGACTTTTACAGTTGTGTAACGGATTTGGAAATAGCAACTGAAAAGAATGAGGTCATTGCACAAATATCACTGCTCAACAAGGCGGATTCAATTGCTGAAAAACACAATGAGTCGAAAGCCTTGGATATATCTAGGAAGGGGAGTGTGCATTCATGACCATTGGAAATAGTGTAGTAGCAGTGATTAAGGACACCGACTAAATCGGTGGAAGAGGAGCAGTCATTCAGGAAGACAAGTTGGTCGTCGAGGAGATACAAGTTATCTCGAGCTTTAAAGAAAGGGTAGTTTAAGTTATATAAGGAAATTTCGAAGATTTTAGTGAAAGTAGGGAGAATAGTTATTGGGTGGAATTCTTTGAATAAGGAGATTGACGATTTGCCATTTTTTGGAATAAGAGAGATGATCGAATTAAGCCATACCAATGGGAGATAGGTGGTTTCAAAGCATCGGTTGATAACATCAACAACTAGAGAGAAGAGATTCCAGCCAAGAAAGGCAATCGTGCTGACAGAGACACCGTACTGATCATATTGATGTTAAGATTTGATGTCTTTGATTGCTTGAACGACGAAGGCCGGTAAAAAATTGAACGAGCGTCGGTTCTCAACTTCTCCGTTGTTGAGCATATCAGCAGGCCGAATGCGAATGGAGAAGGAATCTAGGAGATGATTTAGGAAATCGTCGGGAAAGTTGAATTCGTCGACCGTGATAAGTTAATATATGAGGTTTTGGACTTTTGTAGCAATTGGTGTTTGATAACTGCAAACTTTTGTCCGGGAGTTGGATGCTGTGCGGATGTGTCTCTTGAAGTTGAGCGCTTGTTTATTGATAACATTTTTAATGTGTTCATCGATAAGTCTAAGTGCAAGAGTGCGCACAAGTGATGATGTGCGTAATCTAGTGTTGAGTGCAATGTTGTCGCGTGATTTATTCCAAGTATTCAGCTTGTTCGTCGAGTGTATGTGTTGATTTGAAGTGGCATAAGTTATGTGAGAGTAAAGACGTTATTGACATCGTAAAAACATGAAGAGAGTTTTGATCATGGAAGGTCAAAACGCGTCAGTACGTTCCGGCTGGCGGTAGTTTAGTTATCTTGTTCAACGACTGGTTAAATACATGGGATTGTAGTTTACTTCAAGCTCGCAAACTTCATTTAAAGGATGAGGAGAGTTTGTTTGGCAAAATAATATCTCTACACTTAACACCGTCACAAAGTCGGCAAAAGTCTTTCCAGTCGGTGATTGAATACTCTCTCTAAGGATAGAGAATAAAAGAGAAATAAGGAAGGATACCTGGTGGTGATTGAGATTAAAGAAGTTCTCCCGAGATTGAGCATTGGTAACATCTTAGTTTTTGAGAGGATACAATGAAGTTGGATGTTCCCTTGTGTAGGGAAGTGCAGAAATTGATTTAGTAGGTTGTCCTCAAAGAGCCGAAACAACGTGCGATTTTCTGAAGTTAAATTTTTTGCCAGTTAGCCAGAGGAAAGTTAAGGTCGCCTTCAACGATGTATTGATGGGATTGTTGAGAGAAAAAGTGAAAATTAGTTGAGTTTCACGAGTGTCGTCGATTATTGGAGATTTGTGATTCCGTAGAAAACGCAAAAATATAAGCTGTGGTCTAGAATCAGTAGCTAAAACGAGAAAAAATTCTAATCCTAGTGAGTTTGATGTAGACAAACGTTTTGGCATGAGAGAGGATCGAACAAAGGCAAGCAGACCAACCTTCGACCGACATTTCTGTCACTTTGAAGGGAATTGTAACCGTTGATGAGGAAAAGATAATCGCAGTGTATGAAAGAAAACAGCCAGGTTTCAACAAGAAAGCACAAGTCCAGCTCGTTAGAGGATAAAAATGCTCGCAGTTATTCGATTTTTGGCGTAAGCAATCTACAGTTGATAAGAATTGTTAAAAGAGATCCATGAGAAAGAGGGTTAGATCAGGAAGAAGTGGGC
Organism: Eudiplozoon nipponicum; assembly: GCA_029291075.1. Classification (NCBI taxonomy): domain Eukaryota; kingdom Metazoa; phylum Platyhelminthes; class Monogenea; order Mazocraeidea; family Diplozoidae; genus Eudiplozoon; species Eudiplozoon nipponicum. The sequence continues at coordinate 78,434 of JAQBSW010000954.1, forward strand.
AGCAGCTTTCCGCTGGAGGCCGGAACGAGACCGCGGGTTGATAAGTGTGAGTGACCACTTGCTGACGAGTATGGCGTGGTCAGCATCGATCGGGATCTTCTTAGTCCCACTTTTATCAGGCGGGTGAGGTAATTCAAAAATTCGGAAGCAGGATGGAGGCGAGTTATCTCGGCTCGAGGGGATGCTCGTGTGCAGCGTTGCGGAGGTGGGCGGAGACAAGATCAGACCAGGGGCAGAGTCAAAACATTCCTGGGTGTGGTCGGTGTGATTGGAGGAGGAGGAATTTGTTGGGGCTGAATCGATGGCCTGCGGGGCAATTATATAAAAAGTAACGATTTTTGTTTTATAATATTATCTGAAACTTGGTTCGGAAAGTAAACTGAGAATCACTAATTTGACATTCCTCATTATACTTTATTTAGAAAAGATAAATCGTTGGATAGAAGAGGTGGAGGAGTACTTATTTATAGTAAATCTATGTTAAATGCGAATGTGTTGCATACTAGTGAATAAAGTACTATCATTGATTTTATATCTATACAAATCGATTATTTTACCCTAACAGCGGTTTACAGACCGTCGTATACTAGTTTAAATGATGATATAATTTTTACCAATTCTTTTCAATCAATTTTGGATTACCATGGTTATAATATGGTGGTAGGCAATTTTAATTAGATGCATAACTGTGAAATTATCGATTTTTTCTAATCTTGATCTAAAGCAGATTATAAAGGAATCAACTACAGGTTCGGAATTCTTAGATCATGTATATGTAGAAATTGAATCGGTTAAATTGCACAGTTATGAAGTAGTAAACCACTTTAAATTATTGGATCACAAATCAGGAACCAGGACTTGTTATCGAGAGTGAGCATTGATAAAATTAATGTTTTAAGTAAAATCAAAAAAACAAACAATCACCTAGGTATATCAATTGATAACCAACTTCAATTACCTTCAATTACCAGAGACTCTACACTGTAGAGTTCCTTTGGTCTCTACTATAAGAGAGCCTCTAAAATCCCAGGATTTGATAATCAATAAATTACTCAGAACTATCTTAAAAGATACATTTCTTAAGTCCACCAGCTAATTCCTCTCTATCCTCAATATTTATAAAATGGCCATAATATTAAAATAATATTTATTGCATTATATATATATATATACATATATTATGACAATAAAAGTGCTCGTTGCGGCTGGCGGTAGTTTTGTTATGTTGTTCGACGACTGGTTAAATACAATGGGATTGGTGTTTACTTCAAGATCGCAAACTTGATTTAAATAATTGTTACCACCACCCGCGCAATCAATTATTGTTTAAATTGTATTGCCTATATATGTATATGTGGCGAAAGCTGCAAACAGTTAATGTTTGTGACTGCATAGAAATTGTGCAACCGACATTTCCAGTCAAGTTCAATGTATGCGAGACTGCTAGAGGTGAGGGCCGCATATCTAAATTTGATTTCCATATATTCAATGCGGTTTGATCCTCAATAGTCAGTTTGCCGTCGTACTCTGATGATGATCATGGAAGTTTGAAACGCGTCAGCGTGTTGCAGCTGGCGGTAGTTTTGTTATGTTGTTCGACGACTTGTTAAATACAATGGGATTGGTGTTTACTTCAATAACAGTGCTCACCAAATATGCTGATATCCGCAGATGACAGAAAGATACTGTGGTGACTTTAAAAACGAATATCTACGTCAATTACCTGATGAAAATTCGAGATTCTTCTCAATAATATGTATTAAGAACTCTGATAAGTAATGCTCCAATACTTTATTAACAAAAAGTATCTAGTCAGAACCATGCAGTAAAGCGTACCACGCAAGTCAAAATCTCCACCAGACTATTATAAACATTTGCAAAGACAAGTCAAAAACTTTGACAATATGTATAACAGAAACTTCCAAAAAATTTCGATATTTTTACAAAACACAATGCCGTTTTATGAAACCAGTTATACCATCAAATCTCTAAAAATAAAATTTGAATTATTTTAACTGATGTCCAATAAATTAATTAACCTCCACATACCTTCATGTTTAAGATGTTAACTAGTACATCACGAAATCCTCATTTTTTGGTTTTTTGATGACTCTGCCATAAAGAGTTTGTACATGTAGTGCCTCACTAAGTTTCAATTTCATAATACGTCGATCACTTTCCTCGGACGTCATGGTTTTAATCTTTACTTCTTTTTAACTTTTATCTGGCTCTTCCTTTTTCTCACACATTTTCGAGTCATATCTCGTCTCAACTTCTTGATACTTCGATGGATATAGTACCTCAGTCTCTTCTTCTGTCCAGGTAAACTAAGAAATGCAGCGATTCAGTGCCACACATCCTACTGTGTCATTTACTTCTATAAATGCATTTTATCAGTCATATTATTGACTTTTAATGGTCCCTTATAGAATGGAGTCAGACAATTCCGCCTGTTTTCGTTAGTTATGAATACATGAGATGCCAGCTTCAAATTTGAAGATACATAGCATTTAGACCTTGGATTTCTTGTTTTATTTGGAGCTAAACGACACATTTTATCTCTCGATTCTCCCACAAACCAATCTACTGAACAGAGGCCCAATCTAGACAACTTGGAGTTTCTATTAGTAGATCTCCAGGTAATCCTAATAGCTCTACATAAACAAGTTCTGCTATAAATGTTCCTAAAATAGCTCTGTATATATTTCGCATTGACAACAAAAATATGGGCAAATCATGTATCCAACTAAATTGACTACCACGATCAGTAGTTACCCTTACTGGTACACCATATCGCGACACCCAATTATGCATGAACATAAGACTTCTTGAGCTGTCATATCCTTCCGAATTGTTACTTCAAACTGACGAGTGAAACGATCAACCAACGTATGTAAATATCTCTGGCCAGAAATTTCTGGCATTTTTACTATATCAATATGAAAAAACAACCCGCTGGTAAACCAATCGTTTTAATTTCGGTTTTAGTATGATGCCAAACTTTACAAGCTTGACACTGGGCACATGTCCTTACTCAAGCTCTTATGTCTTAAGACATCTTAGGCAATACATATCTATCAGTGACCATCCTGATAGTTGCCTTAATGGAAGGATGACCAAATTCATGCAGCTGATGAATTACCTTATACCTTAATTCTAACGGTACATACGGTCTAGGTTGGCAACTGGAGATTTCACTTAGCAACCATTTATATCCAAATTTCCGGCGTGTATACTCGGACTTCTCTGCCAACACAGATACTAAGGAATCAACAACTTTTTCTTGCATCAATTGCTCAACAAAATCATTAAAATATAAAACAGAGCATACAAGTGACTACAAACGAATCATATCTTCATCTAATACGTCTGGTCTACTTAGGGTATCAGCCACCACACTATTTTTTCCTGAGATATGAGCAATGGTAAAATCAAATTCTGCGATTCGGGTTATTTGTGAATTCACCCGCCGAATATAATTAAGACTGTTTGTTTTCCCAATAATATTTATAAACGGTTTATTATCAGTTAATATTGTAAACTGACATCCATTAATGTAGTTTTCAAAATGCAGCACAGCAATATAAAACACTAGTAACTCCTTTCCCAGCGTATCATATCACTTCTCACGATCTTAGAGTTTCGAACTATAGAATCCTATCGGTTTGACTATACCATTATCCGTCAGATGTAATACTGCCTTATTGTTACATCGGAAGAAACTGTGACCAGATCAAACGGCGTAGTCGAAACCCCAGGTGCTTATGTGGCAACTTGGCTTAACAGATCTTTGACCCTCTTGAATCTTTCGTTGTTGTCTTGGCTAAAATTAATAGGCCAGGACTTCTTGGTCGTACGCCGTTCACCAACTAAATGTCGAGTTAACGACCCTAAAATTTCAGCTAAACCTGGAATTAAACGACGATAATAGCTAAGCATCCCCAAAATCTACGCAATTGACGTACAGTTCTGGGTTCTGGCACATCCTTGATTGCTTCGACCTTATCTTCCAAGGGTTTGATTCCATCTTTGGAAATGTTGTGTCCAAGAAATTTTACAGTAGAGCAACCTATCCTGCAGTTTTCTCGCTTCCCTACCAATCATTAATGTTCCAGCTTACATAAAACGACGTCCAAGTGCTCCCGGTGTTCCTCCCTAGATTGATTATATATAACGATGTCATCTATATACACTCTAGCAAATGGACAGTCTTGAAGAACTTCCTCCGACAGACGCTGGAATGTCTGACTTGCATTTTTCAAACTAAAAGGCATACATAACAATTCATGCGACCCTCCTCCAGGAAATCGCACTGCTGTGAGCGGTATAGATTCTGCCTCCATAGGTACTTGACAATACGCCTTCTGCAGATCTAACGTCGTATATACCTCATACCACATTATATCCCTGAGCAAAGTACTCTGGTTCGGTAGAGGATACGAATCGCCTTTCGTTACCGAATTCAATAGACGATAGTTACCACAAACCTTCAATAGCAACTTGCTGTTTATGTTGTGCTAACGGTCGAGCCTTTGGCGAACAAGGTAATGGTTCCACCAACTCGATTCGGTGTTCTATGCCTGTCTTTAAACCCTTGCGTTTAGCATTGAATGGCAGAAACACGGCCAGGTGTTTCTCGATGACATCTGCCAAGTCATCGGCGACGACGGGTTTGGGTAGTGTCACTGACCTAGATTTGGGATCTAAAGCGAGATTAAAATGGATCAAAAAGTCCATCCCAATGATGTTATCCTTTATATCAGCGACCAGAAAATTCCATGTAAATGGAGATTTCTGCTCCAATGCCACTGAGAATTCTTTAACTCCCTTAACCTCAATTGGACTTCCATTAGCAGCCCATAGTTGGTAATCGAATGTGGGGCTTTCTATTTCTACCACATCGGATCGAACTATGCTCACCTCTGCACCAGTGTCTATAAAGAAATTTAAGCCGCTAAGTTCATCAGTTATAACGAACTTATTGTTGCTATAACCAGCAACCTCTTTAAGATTACCTGCCAGCCGAAATCTAACAGATTTACGAACTGTATTAAAGCGCGTCTCTTCCATCGAAGCTTCCGAACCTAACTTCGATGATTTTAGTATGCCTCGAATATGCATACCTTGGAGCCTTGCATGCGCAACCCCCCTACGGCTCCTATTAGCGGGGGCTTCATTAGTTTTCCGGCAGCTCAGACCAGGCTATTGGAAGACTACATCCTACCCCTTCGGGGACCACCCAACTTTGGAAATGTGCATCCCCCCTCCTAACATTTCCAAACTCGGCGTATTTACGATGCGATATGCACCACTCGCGTGGTTCTTGTACACTCTCACGCGATTCGCCTCTCCAATGCTTGGAATTTGAACGTTAACACCGAGAATTTACCCTACTTCTGTTGGAACTTTCCTTATTGTTTTTAATCCAACCCACATCCCTGCGGGGGGTACTTAATTCATTCTCTATGGTCAGGAGTCTCTCTGAGAGATGTCTGAGTTGCTGCTTCAGGCGTGAATCTGCGGTTACTGCATACACCTTAGGTTCCTTCTGACGATACACTTTGTCCAATCCTTTGAGCTTCTTTGACCACTCTAGTTCCAATGTATCATATACATCCAAGTTTGCTCTTAGTCTAGCAGGCAATTCTGCTACAAATATACTATTTATAACTTCCTCAGATGCATCAAGCCCGATGGATTTTGAAATAAGTCTGTCATAAAATTCAGATGGTAGTAGATTTCCCATCTTTTCCTGGCGTAATATGTCAGTCATCCGTTCAATCCTCTCGGGTTGATATCGTCCACGGAGTTCTTCTACTAGAAGCTCAAATGCATTTTCTGGTTCGTTCTCAGTTACAAAATTCCTGATTCTAAATAGATTCTTTTTTAATGGCTCAGGTAAGCACCACCAGACCGAGGCAAACCTTTCTATAGGGTCGGTCATCCGTTTTAATTTAAAATAAAATTTTGCTTCTTCGACCCATTCAGAATGGTTGTCTGGTCTGTACATGGTGAGCTTAACATTGCTATCCATAGAATTGCGGCAAAAACGATCATCTACATCATATCTTTCCGCATAAAGGATCCTGGCGCGGTCGCCATTTTTTGTAGAGGCCCTTAGGTCACTACCATAAGGGGTCTCTTGGATGCCAGGCCCGGAAAATCCATATATGCGGAATGATCATCTATCTTGGAACACTTAAGTTCCTCTGAACTATCTCTTAAGCTACAATCCTTAAGTCCACTAGCCAACTGCTCTGTATCCTCAGTATTTAATAAACCAGACATAAAATTATTAAATTATTTTCAATTTATATATTATATTAAATAAGCTTACCAGGATACGCTGATATCCACAGGTTACTGAATCAGAATGATTGAAACCTTAAAACAAATATACACTTTAAATACCCAAAGCAAATTTGTGGTTCTTTTCACTTATAATTAAAAAGAACAATCGACAAGAAGATTACAACGATTTATTAATAAAGAGTCGGAGATGGAACCACGCAGTGTCCCGCTTGTGCAATTCAGAAACTCAGATCAAAACTCTCTAACATTTCCTTCTACAAGACAAGTCAAAAACTTCGACAATATGAACAAAAGAACTTCCAAAAAAAATTAAAATATTTTTCAAAAATTACAATATTGTTTTACGAAACCAGCGATAACATCAAATGTCCAAAAATAAAATTGATTTATTTTTATATGAGGAGTTAATTGATGTCCAAAAAATTAAATTAATCTCCACAAACCTTAATGGTTATCCGTAAACCAATTCTGCTATTGCCCTATATCTATTGCGCATGGCAAGCAATACTATAGGAAGATCGTGTATTTAGCTTGTCCCACTAGTAGACCTTCTTGCAGCTTTCAGATCACGATGCAGCCTATCTACCATCCCATTCGCTCGTGGATTTTATGCGCTAGTATGCAATACGGTTGTTTCCATTATATTGAGAGATCTTACGAAAAGCTCTGACATAAATTGACTTCCGCGATCACTACCGACTCTTTCTAGAACACCATTACGCGATATCCAATTATGTAGGAACGCGAACAAAACTTCTTGCGCTGTCATATATTTTAAAAACGCTACTTCTAATTGGCGACTAAAAAGATCTACCATATTTAGTAAATATTTTTGGCCACTGACTTCAGGCATTTTGACAATGTCTCTCTGTACGTGTCTGAACAGTCCAATTGGTATCCTAATATTCTGTATCTCGGTTCTGGTATTTCTCCACACCTTACACGTTTGACATTTGGCACAGGCTCTTACCCATACCCGTATGTCATTAGACATGTACGGCCATACCTATCTGTTGTTGACCAACCTAATTGTGGCTTTTATGGATGGATGTCCCATACCGTGTAATAGTTGGATAGTTTTGGCACGCAACTACAACGGCACATGCGGTTGTTGATGATTTCTGGACGTTTCGCATAACAACCACTTGCCACTCAGAAGCTTTCGAACATAACATGGTCTCTTGGACAAAACTAATGTAAAGAGATCCAATCCTTGCGCTTCCTCGATTTAATTTACTAATTTTTTTGGAGAATCATCTAGATTCATCAATGGACATTGATATATCAGCTCGACATTTGCTTCATTAGATCTGATAAGTGCATCGGCTACCACATTCTCTTTACCAGCAATATGGGACACAGTGAAATCAAACTCTGCTAACCGCTTAATTTGGGAATTCACTCTGCGAGAGAAATTAAGCTACGCTGTTTTACCACGTATGCTGATCAAAGGCTTATCATCTGTCAATAACTTGATTTGTTGACAATCTAAATAATGTTCAAAATATTTCACTGCGGCATTCACACCTAGAAGCTCTTAACCAGACGTATCATACCGTTTTTCTCGATCATTTAGCTTGCGGTTATAAAACCCAATTGGTCTTACTATATCTTTTAAATACTGTTTGTTGCGGAGAACTAATATATATGCAAGTATGTATTAGGTGTTGCAAAACTAGTAACAAATTAGTTCAGTTATGACCAGAAGGATAAACCAAAGACAGCATGAACGAAAAGTGTAATCTCATGCACATTCGTTTCGTGCTTACTGGCGACTCATCAGTAGGAGCTGGTATTACGCCCTTGACCCACTATATATTTTGTTCAAGAATGTGGGATAATAGGACGGTACAATCTCCTCGGCGAATGTGCAAACCTGCAATAGTGAAGCTAACATCGTATAGTCTACGACAATGTGACATCAACGCTAACTCATACTATATAATATATATACCGAGTTTGTACAGGATACTAAAATTATGGCTATTGTGTTAGTAACCGATACCAACATTATTGTACCCAAAAGATAAAGGGTACTAACACTATGGTTTCCGATTCGGAACATGGTACCAATATGATTGATATCAATCTGTGCTATAGTTCACCGAAATTGAGAATTACAACAATTTCTGAACACCTGTTACTCCAGTAACTCCATACACCCTGGCCTTCATCGATACCAGTTGCCACATTTCTCGATAAGCATGACATCATTCAATTCAATATATAACAGTTAAATACTGTTTGTTGCGGAGAACTAATATATATACAAGTATGTATTAGGTTTGCGAACCTAGTAACAAATTAGTTCAGTTATGACCAGAAAGATAAACCAAAGACAGCATGAACGGAAAGTATGATCTCATGCACATTCGTTTCGTGCTTATTGGAAACTCATCAGTAGGAGCCGGTATTACGCCCTTCACCCACTATATATTTTGTTCAAGAATGTGGGATAATAGGACGGTACAATCTCCTCGGCGAATGTGTAAACCTGCAATAGTGAGCTAACATCGTATAGTCTACGACAATGTGACTTCAACGCTAACTCATACTATATAAAATATATACCGAGTTTGTAAAGGACACTAACACTATGGCTATTGTGCCATTAAGCGATAGCAACATTATGGAACCAAAAAGGTAAATGATACTAACACTATGGTTTCCGAGTCGGAACATTGTACCAATATGATTGATATCAATTTATGCTATAGTTCACCGAAATTGAGAATTAAAACAATTTCTGAACACCTATTACTCCAGTAACTCCATACACCCTGGCCTTCATCGATATCAGTTATCACATTTCGCGATACGCATGACATCATTCAATTCAATAAATAACAGTAAAGTACTGTTTGTTGCGGAGAAATGATATATACGCAAGTATGTATTAAGTTTTGCGAACCAAGTAACAAAGTACAGTGGGTGAAATACGTAATACCGGCTCCTACTGATGAGTCGCCAGTAAGCACGAAACGAATGTGCATGAGATTACACTTTCCGTTCATGCTGTCTTCGGTTTATCCTTCTGGTCATAACTGAACTAATTTGTTACTTGGTTCGCAACACCTAATACATACTTGCATATATATTAGTTCTCTGCAACAAACAGTATTTAACTGTTATATATTGAATTGAATGATGTCGGGCTTGTCGCGAAATATCGATCAAGGCCAGGGTGTATGGATTTACTGGAGCAACAGATGTTCAGAAATTGTTGTAATTCTCAATTTCGGTGAACAATAGCATAAATTGATATCAATCATATTGGTACCATGTTCTGACTCGGGAAACACAGTGTTAGTACAATTTACTTTTTCGGTACAATAATGTAGGTATCGGTTACTAACTCAATAGCCATAGTTTTAGTATCCTTTACAGACTCGGTATATATATTGTATAATGTGAGTTAGCGTTGAAGTCGCATTGTCGTAGACTATACGATGTTAGATTCACTATTGCAGATTTACACATTCGTCGAGGAGATTGTACCGTCCTATTATCCCACATTCTTGACCAAAATATATAGTGGGTGAAGGGCGTAATACAAGCTTTTACTGATGAGTCGTATGTAAGCACGAAACGAAAGTACACGAGATTATACGTTACGTTCATGCTGTCTTTTGTTTATCCTTCTTGTCATAACTGAACTAATTTGTTACTAAGTTTGCAACACCTAATACCTACTTAATATATCTTTGCCTCTTTGCTGATGCACTGCCCCTATTGCAACATCTGAGGCAACTGTGATTAGCTCAAATGGTTTCTCCAAATCTACAGGTCCTAATATGGTTATGTCACTTAGCATTTCCTTGGCCTTCTGGAATTTTTCTCGTTCTTCTTGACACAAGTTTGTAGGCCAAGACTTTTTGATCGTACTCTTTTCACGTGTGAGATGGCGCGTTAGCGATCTTGAATTCCACCTAGACCTGGAATAAATCGAAGGTTACAGCTGTTCATACCCAAGAACCTTCGCAATTGGCGCACGGTTTGGGGCTCCGCTAAGTTCTTGATAGCTTTTATTTTTATCTTCCACAGGTTAAATTCCGTGTTTGGAAAGTACATGTCCATGATACTTAATTGAAGAGCATCCAATGTTACTCTTATTGGGTTTGACCACTAATCCATTTATTGTTCCAGCCTAGTCTAAACCGTTTTGAAATGCTTACGATGTCCATCACGTGAGCGACTAAAAAGTATTATCTCGTCTATATACACCCTCGCAAATGGATAATTTTGAAGGACTTATGCAGCCTAACGCTGGAATTTCTTACTGGCATTTTCAAACCAAAGGGCATTTGAGGAAATTCATGCGATTTCCCTCCTGGAAATCTGACTGTGGTGAGTGGTATAGAACTTTCATCCATCGGTATCTGATAGTATGCTTTCTGTAGATCTAAAGTTGAATTAACCTCATATCCCATTATATCTCGGAGTAGAGTGCTCTGGTTAGGGAGAGGATAACAATCACCTCTCGTCACTGAGTTTAATAGACAAAAATTTCCTTAAACCCTCCATTGTCACGGTTCAGGTTTGGGAACTTCAGTTCTAAAAATCACCTCCTTGCGTAATTAATGAAATTCCGACGCAGCAACTTCTTGCTTGTGTTGTGCCAATGGTTGAGCCTTTGGCGAACAAGGCAATAGAGTCACCAATTCTATTTAGTGTTCTACTCCTGACTTCAATCCTGTTCTTTTGGCACTGAAATTTTGAAACACTGCAAGGTGATTCTCAATGATATCAGCAAAGTCATGTGCGACCGTGGGACAGGGTAAAAGAACTGTTCTAACTACCGATATGCTAGATTCAGTGTATATTAATACCCCTACGCCTTCTGCGAAAGTCCTAGTTTTGGAATATAAAGTCAGTACGAAGTGTGTCAAGAAATCCATCCCAATGATATGCTCCTTGACATTGGTTACGAGAAATTTCCATGTAAAAGAAGATTTCTGGCCTAAGAACACCGACATTTCTTTCATCCCTTTGACTCCTATCGGACTACCGTTAGCGGCCATAGTTGATAATCAAATATTGGGATATCTGCTTCCACCACGTCTGATTTAACTATCTTTACTTTATCACCTGTATCGATAAGAATCTCCAGTCCAGTTAATTCATCTTTAATAATGAATTTGTTGCTGGATAATCTGGAATGATTTCCAGATCTCCACTTAGGAAGAATCTGACTCTCTTGCCTTTTGTATCGGTGCTATTTGATCTTGTGATATCTTGTGCTTTTTCTTTTTAAAGGCATGTCTGGGAGGCTTTGCAATGGAACCCCCCCCTACGGTTCCTACTAGTGGGGGTTCATTCTTTTCCCGGTGATGGATTCCTCTCTACCTCTTTTTTGCTTCATTTTCATTTGGGTCCATTCAAACGCGGGTATACGCTATTCTCACATTGGCACTTTGCACTTCATCCGTATTCGCAATATGCCTTACACCATCCGTCCGGCCCATCGAAGACTTGACGTGAGTGACTCCCTCGACGTCTGGTATCTCTATCCTAACTCTGAAGTTGCGAAATGTCTAGACATATACCAGAAACTTCTCTACATAAGTAACGCAAAGTTTCTTGTATGGTCATGGTGGTTTCGTTATCTGCCCTAACTGGCTGCACCATGACAGAATCTGCTGTTTCAGCATGTACCTGTGGTTCCTGCTGTTTATACACTCCGTCTAGCCTTCTGAATTTAGTTGACCAATCAATATTCATTGTTTCAAATACCTCAAATGCGGTTCTAAGCCGGGATGTCAGCTCAGCTGTAAAAATAGAATTTACCACATCTCTAGATATATTTAACCTGGAAGCTTTCGTATAAAGGCGTTTATAAAACTCTGATGGGAGTTGACGCCATATCTTTTCTAGGCATAATAATTCACACATTTGTGCCGATCTTCCAGGCTGATATCTCTGTTGAATTTCGGTTATTAATAATTCAAATGCATTATACGAATTTTCTTCCACAGTTCTGTCTCTAAAGTTTTCCAAGGCGCTTCTGAAATGCTTAGGCAATACCATCCATGCTGCAACAAATTTCTCCATAGGGTCTACGATTTGATAAGCGGTGAATATCATTTGAGCATCCTCGACCGAACTGGAGTGTTTTTCAGATCTATATGGCGCTAGACTGAATATTTTTGGACTGGGGCGGTCGCCATATTTTGTAGAGGCTCGTAACTTATTATTGACTGAAAATCTTATAGATATCAAGTTATGTTTAGTCCATAATTGTACAATTGAGACTGATGAGATAGTACTCTCATTCACATATATTAAATTCATGTCTGCCATATCTTGAGCTAATTTGCTTTTGTCCTCAATCTTAAGATTAGATTCCAAGCTGATCGTACTTAATTATTAATTTCATACTTTGTGTCAGGCAAACGGAATGTGAAACCTCTTATGAGGCAAAAGACCCGAACAAATTACCTGGAAAGAAATAAGACGTGAAAGCAGAATTATCAAATTACCTGTTCCAGAACGTCCCCAATATGTACGATTCAAAAGACAAAATGGTAGCAGGAATATATTGGAAGAATGGAGTAATAATAAACGTAAAAATGGCGGAATGAAATAAATGCAGCTTGCTGAGGAAATGTCAGGCCAGTCACGTACAGATAACTAAAACTGAAACCGCGCACAATTCAAAATATATATACTTTAACGACACAAACCAATTGCCGATATATTGCGTAAATTAAATTCAATTCAATTTACGCTGCACCAATGAGGAAAAAACAAAACTTTCTGCTAACCAATAATGTGCAAGTAGCCATATATGACTATTATATGTTCATTTAAGCAAGGTGAATTTACCACACAATTCAGTTGTCGCTTTTGCCTTCTGCTGTGCGTGTCTCGGAAATGCTGTCTCCAACCTTTCACATACGCTGATTTTTGGACTTGCTTTACCAACATTGGCAACATCAGCAACGCCAATCTTGTTGCTGTACAACTAGAGAGACGAGCCAATTACTGCAGAAATTCAACGATGTTACTCAGCGAGATTCCAACGCCACAACAGAAGGAACCACTTCCCAAGTCAACCCAAGCTGGTCACAACAGTCTAGGAGTACTTCTGGACGACATCAGACTTACGGACCTTCTCGGCATTTGCCAGAGAACGCAAGACCGGCCCTGTTAAGGGCCCCCTAACAGTACTAACTCTTTATTTTATGGCACTCTAACCGGCATTTACTTGAAGCTGGGGCGTTTACAAAATTGGCGACCACGCCACAATACTGAGTACGTGCTGTTTTTTTGGTATAAATAAATTTAATTTTTTTCATTTATTTGGGATAAAAATAGATTAACATTTGCGTATACGTTTTTCTATACTCTGGTCGTGGTCATCTCGTAATTTTGTTGAGTATATATGTTCTCTCTAAAGTCGTGGTCTTCTGGGAATTTTGTTGGGTATATATGCTCTCTCGAAAGCCGTGGTCTTCTAGAGAATATTTTTTTGGGCATATGTTCTGTAACACGCGACTCCGCGTTACAACCCAACGATGTTCAATTTTGACAAATATAGTGCTCTTTAAGGTCTTGCAGTTGATTATAGTGCCTTAGTGGAATTACTCTTTTCTTTGAATTATTCTCAGTTTATACAAGTGATTTACTGTTCGTATATGATTCTACGTATCAGAATTTCAGAGTTCAATGGATTATTATAATTAAATAATTTAAAAACCTAGCAAACAGTGGATTAATTATTTGTGATGTTTTTTCAAGACTGTTTTTACACGATTTTTATCCATCCATCATCAGTGACAATATTTACCAGTGACTTTATTTATATCATCATATTATTTCAATCATTTACATGTATTCATCACGATTCAGACGTTTGCGAATTGATTATGACTTGTATTGACAATATATCGTTTTGTTGCCGTCCAGAGCACGGTAAATTTGGACTAACAATGAATTTAGTTTTATTCTTAGCCTTCTCACATCCTTCATTGGAAAACGGTCGGGGACTAATCATAAGCACGGATCTCAATAGCAGCTACCAGGTATATGGAGGAATGATACAGCATCACGAACTAGGTAGCTACCCGACAAAACCTCGTACATGTGCGACGAAACCTCCTGCATAAATGGTGCCCCATTTCGTTGAACTCACAGCCAGCAAAGAATTAATCAGCATCTATATTTTGAGAACTTCAAACACTTTGGATGTATGCTACGAAGGAAAGTAAATTCTAAAACATATATCACAGAAAAACACCCTCTCGAGATCACAATGCTCGAAGACAACCGCACGATGATGGGTGAGGACGATGTTACACTGCCATCTATTCTCGACAACACTCAAACACATAAGATAACATCCAATTCAGGAAATGCAGGAAGCCCGTCGGTAAGCCCAGCAACAGGCCGAACCAACACATGGACACAGTACAAAATATGCCAATTCTATCCAGACAACCTTGACGAGTGGGTCGATGATGTTACTTTATTGTCCAAGGTGTCCAACATAACAGACCAGGGTTCAATATTTTTGAGGGTTTGGGAGACAATCCCAATGTCTTTAGACGTGAACTAAAAGATATTCTGCATCAATACACTGAGGGAACATGTGCGCAGCCATGGCAGAGCCTGCAACGCGCCGTCAAGCAGATCTTGACACCAGATCGAGAAGACAGGCTTACAGAATTGATGAGCCAGATGTCCCAAGGTAGCCGCACGCCTTCTGAGCTATTTAGGGAGATGGAGCAGAAAGCCTTGGAATTCAACCTGTCCAAGGAAATCTTAATGCGACTATTCATACAGAAGCTCCCTCCGGCACTCCAAGAGATGGCCATGTTCCTGCGCAAATCCGTCGAAATGCAAGAGGACGTTCTGCCGGCACGTCTAGACAAGTGGTGGAAGAAACACCACTACAGCTCACCGGCCCCAGAGAAAGATTACATCACCTCACGACCCAACGAATCACAATCCACCACATCATCAGCCGGAACAAATGTCACCAATGAGTGCCTCATCACCTTGCTCGAGATCCTCACCGTCAGGCTAAATCGGCCTCAGTCAATGCCGTCCATAATAGACGCGACCAGAGCAGGTGTGACCAGCGTCAACCACCGTCCCAGAATAGCGCCAGGTGGTCAACGTCGAGAGGCAGGTCCACAGTTTCACAGTTACCGGCGGAGGGGTGTCCGAATCACCGCAGCTATGGCCACTCCACACAATATTGCCTCAGAAACGGCTGCACATTCCCGCGCACAGACGCGACGTTCAAGTAGGCGCGGTCACCTTCAACAACTCATGAGGATCCGCCCATGGAAAGTTCGTAAAACTGCTGGGATCAACCTCCTCTGCGGCAGTAAAGGCTGATCACCCCACGATCGTTGGCCGCTACATGTCTGATGACTTGAATCACGTTGCTTTTGCAGTAGAGCGCAATCAAACTATAATATTTACAGCGACGGCTCCAGTCAAGTCATGCTTCAAACGCCCAAATGCCAGCAACCAGTCCCATCGTCAGTTGCCACTATCGACATCCTTTCTCATCCAAGACGCAACCTTGGGCGAATTATTTCTCATAGACACTGGATCAGATGTAAGCCTACTACGCCACAATTATTTCGAACCTACCCACCCAGTCGACACCAGCAATCTGACCGGCGCCAATGGCTCAAATATAGCGACGTTTGGGGTACGAGTACACACAATCTCGTTCTCCAACTCAAAAAGATGTTTCAATTATCCTTTCATCAATGCCAATACGACAATAAACGGCATTGGACGTGACTTTCTCAAACACTTCCACCTTACCATACGTCCAAGAAGACGATAGATACGCACTGCAGACAATCAGTTGCTTTAATCAGCGCTAATACAAAGGACTCGGCATCTGCGCACGATCCAGCTCACCTAATGCGTAGTCTGAGGTAGTAGTACCAAAGACTGAACTAGGTACATTTAGAGTGTGCGGGGATTATCGTATTCTCAATTCTTGCACACAGTTTGATTCTTACATCCTGCCAAATCCAGCTGACCTACTCAGATCCGCTATCGGTGATGCTGTGTATTCAAAACTCGACCTAGTTAAAGCCTACTATTAAGTATCGGTGGACAAAGACTCCGTATCATATAATGCACTCAGATTCACCGGAGGTGGCACTCAAAAATATCATTATATGCCTTTCGGTCTCAAGAATGCCTCGCAAACGTTCCAATGCGTCATGGACGAAATACTAGATGGTCTACCATTTGTTATTCCTTAGACGACATCCTGGTTTTCTCCAACTCAATGTCCGAACATATACAGCATATTTATATTCTACTCACACGTCTAGCAGACTATGGTCTCCGACTTCATGGCAACAAATGTGTCTTTGCACAAAAATCAATTGCATTCCTCGATCATCAATTTTACGAGAAAGGCACGACATCTATGCCTGCTAAGGTTTGTGCTATTCAAGATCTGCAGCCTCCAACCACCGTTCGAACATTACGTCGGTTCTTGGGAAAGAATAACACATTATTCTCGATCCGTACCCTGCCTAGCGAAGATTCAGGCACCACTTCACAAATATCTCGTGCCAGAAAGCCGTTTTGTCAAGAAATCGTAAATGATTCCGCTTGACGTGGACGACATTCAGACTTACGAGGATGCCAAAAGGGTCTTAAGCAAAGCGACCATGCTACATTCTCCTGATTGGTCTCAACCTTTTGAATTGATCACTGACGCATCCGACGTTGCCATGGGCGCAGTAATTCAACAGTCCATCAATGGTATACACCGACCTATTGCCTTCTACTCGCAAAAACTACAACCTCGCGAGACGCGATATGATACATTAGGGATAGAGTTGCATGCAATCTACCGGTCGATCCTACACTTCCACACCTATCTGGATGGCCGAAAGTTCAAGATCTACACAGACCATCTTCCTCTACTTCCGATGCTCAGAGGAAAGAAAGAGTATTTATATTCACGACGTGTCAACTCACAATTACACGAATACACGAGTATGAATATGAAGTCACTCATGTCAAAGGATCAGAAAAAGTGGTCGCAGACTCCCTAAGCCGTCCTGCAGAATTTTGTGCCTCAATATTGTGTCCTTCACCTATAAGCACACAGGAATTGCAAGCAGCTCAGCAAGATGATCTATCACGTCGGACATTTGATGTCAATCGACTGAAAACACTTTATTACGACGAAACCCTACTGCAGTGTGAAATAACGTACGTGGGCCCTCGGCCATTTATATCTGAAAAATTCCGTCACAAGATCTTCGATGTCTACCATTCAATGAGCCACCCATCTGGCGAAGCATCAGTAGAAATTCTATCCAGAACGTATTTTTGGCCTGGCATGCGACGAAATATCAAGATGTGGTCAAAACAATGTCTAGAATGTCAGAAATGCAAAGTGACGAGACACACCAAAACGGCGCCACAAGTCATTCAAGTGCCCAAAGTCTGGTTTACGCACATACACGTTGATCTGGTAACCTTATTTGTCGTGAACAATATGCGATATCTACTGTCAATACGGGATCGCACCACTCGATGTTATGAGGCCATACAACTGCCAGACATGAAGCAAGAAACTTTCAGTTATGCTTTAGAGCTCAAATGGTTCGCTCGGTTCGGTGCTCCAGCTGAAGTGACAACCGATCGTGGCGCACAATTCCTCGGAGAAGAGTTCGCAGCCCTACTGCAATACTATGGTGTCAAATACTCCGTGACCACGGCTCGCAACCCGAGAGCAAATAGTTTCGTCGTAAGGCCACACCGAGAACTGAAAGCGGCGCTCAAGGCTAGCTCAGAAAAAAATTGGCTTGCGGCTTTACCGAAAGTACTCCTATTAATGTGTAAAAGACCTCGTGAGCTGATCAAATGTAGTTCCGCTGAAATGGTATTTGGCGAATGTCCACGGCTGCCTGGCGAACTATTCCGTTCACGCTCTGAAACTGCGATAACGATGAACGATCCGGCATTTCTGTTTCCACTTCGCAGTTTTCTACAGTATAACGCTGAGAATCGGCCGATCTGTCCTACACGTCAGTAACATGGTCCAATATATAAACGCAAAGATTTCGATAGCTGCAAATGGTTCTTTGTCAACAACGACATGGATAACAGGATTCTAGCCAAACCGAAACGCGGTCCTTATCGTGTGTTAGATCACCGTCAGAATTACATCATTTTGGCGATTAATGGTAAAGCTGAAGCTATCTCCAAGCACAGATTATCCCCGGCTGATGTTGATCTAAATGACCCACTGTTCCGCGATGTTGACCTATCAGGCGGTGACGAAACGATGATACCACCTACAGGCAGTTTTTCTGACTACGGACTGACGCCCGACATCTCACCAACAACTGAGACAACTGACGCCGTCATGCCGCCTCGAGATATAGAGGAACCAGAATCAGAGTCGACAGAGCCGACATCAGTGGTTCCACGTTACGGCAGAGCCATAACACCCTCTGTAAGGTTAGCCCCCTTTATTGTGTACTAATTTTCATTGACGGCGGGGGGGTGTATGTAACTTGCGGCTCCGCGTTACAACCCAACGATGTCAAGTTTGACAAATATAGTGATACTTAAGGTCAAATAATCTAACTCTGTTTTTACACAATATTTCTCTTAACTGTGATTTTAGAAACAATCTCTGTTAGTTTCAAGCGGTTTTAATTGAGATTTCTTGAACAGCAATTTTAATTGTAAATAATAAGGTTTTGTTTAATAAATATAGACACCCGCGCGCAATACGCAGGGAGCATGCGGTGGATTATATTGCCATAGTGGAATTACTCTTTTCTTTGAATTATTCTCAATTTATACAAGTGATTTACAGTTCGTATATAATTCTACGTATCAGAATTTCAGAGTTCAATGGATTATTATAATGTAAAATCCTAGCAAACAGTGAATTAATTATTTGTGATGTTTTTTCAAGACTGTTATTACACGATTTTTATCTATCCATCATCAGTGACAATATTTACCAGTAACTTTAATTATATCATCATATTTTTTCAATCATTTACCTGTATTCATCGCGATTCAGACGTTTGTGAATTGATTATTACTTGTGTTGACAATATATCAATTTGTTATCGTCTAGAGTACGGTCCGTTTTGTTTAACTGTGAACTGATAATTACTCGTGTATAAAGCATTCAATTTTGTTGACAATATATCGTTTTGTTGCCGTACAGAGCACGGTCAATTTGGACTAACAATGAATTTAGTTTTTATCTTTGCAATATTGTGTACAATATACGTATGATGATTCGACTTAGCCTTCTCACATCACCCATCGGAAAAAGGTCCGGGACTAATCATAAGCACGGATCTCAACAGCAGCTACCAGGTATATGTAGGAATGGTACAGCACAACTAACTAGATAGTTACCACGCAAATCCTCGTACATGAGCGACAAATCCTCCTACATGCCTATTCAATTTTCCTACGTACAAAACTGCACCGTACGTGCTCGACAGATTCAACTGCGGAAGATTTCAATTTTAGAAGCCGTTAGTATCTACGTACAAATCTGTGAACAAACATTGACGTGTTTTGTGAAAGAACTAATTTCATCTCTGTTCTGCGCTCGTCTCTCGGCAGGTTCAACGGCGGAAGATTCTTTTTCAACTGTGGAAGCTGTTAGTGGTTAAGCGTCTCGTTTAAAGTATATTTGTACATTTTAATCTTGCTTATAAATTTATGCTTTTATGATCCCGTAAGATTGTTAGAGTGTCAGGTCCAAATTTAGATATTGATGTTCCTGTTCGCGATGGAGATAGTGAGCTATTCTTTATGCGCGTAGACTCTGCTTTCTCCCAGTTTCCAGACTGTGACAGTCATTAAAAACTGTCAAGGGTTTTTGCTAAATTACTTTCTGAATTGCAGCGACAAATTTATCCTAAGCTTGAGGCCATTATGAAGCTACCTAATCCCATTTTGAGCCTACAACATGAAGTAGAATCCTTGCTAGGGCCCTCAGAAACTGAGCAAATAATAAATAAATACGCACAGTTAGACATGCTAAAGCTTGGCCACATCGAGATTTTAAGGGATTTACAGAAACGTTGGTATAAAACCAATATTTCTGACCATGACGGTAAGGTTGTTTTTATTAACAATCTTCCACAATCATTAAAACTATTCGCCAGACAGCTTCCCAACACTCTCTTTTTAGATGATTTATTTGAGAGAAGTGAGTTAGAATATGGGGTTTTGGAACCTAAGGTTAATCCGTCATACTTTTGTCTACCCACGCAAGATGATAGACTCTCCTCTTTAGAAAGGACAGTAGCGAACATGGCTAAAGTTCTAGAAGGATTGGCCATAACGAATTCCGAGCTAAATCAAGTGAATGCTCGACCCAAATTCATACCTCAAACTAATCATAATGGTAGGCGGCGATCGAGATCCCCGCAATCCTTTAACAGATACGCCCCAATGAACTGGTGCTATAATCACCACTAGTTTTTCTATTCATGCCAAGTCTGTCTCTCTCGTTCCGAAGAATTTCCGAATGATTGTCAATTTCCACAGTTGACGGAAGGACAACAGAACACAAGCGCATTGGTGCATCAGGATCCGGAAACGTCGGGCGCAGGAAGTATAATACCGTACTTTCTACGCATCAACGGTATCAACGGCGCCACGGGGAAGAAACCAATTTCAATCCGATATTCCTGTCGACTCTTTTAGTCTACGCCAAATTTTCGACATATAGTGCCAAACGGACAACGCCGTTTGTAATCACTAGCCTACTTGTTTGCATAACCCAGCCAAACAGCCCAACGAACTTCTGCACCTTCTTGATTTCAGAACGGCGAAGAATTCATCGTAGACACAGGGGCAGCAGTCTCAGTTCTCAGGGGTGATTCAATGGCCGAGATGTCGCTAGGCGTTCTTCTCGCAACAGCTACAGGCGCGCCCATACCTACTTTTTTTCAGTATCGCACATTCAACATAGGTTTATGCCGTGAATTTTCTCAAAACTTCATCATTGCCAAGGTCTCACACAATATAAAAGGCCTTGATTTTCTTTGAAATTTCGGCTCATTGTTGATCTTGCCAATCAAAAGATCATCGACTCCTTCTCCGGACTTGAGCAAAGTTCTTTGACACTTGCCTCCGAGCGTTTGGAGTTACAGGTCATTCAGCCAACCCCGGTGCATCATTCAGCAGAGATATCAGCAGCTCCTCGAAAATACAAGTCGCGTTTCGATCTTCACAATTCAGAGCTACGAGTCTCCAACACAATGCATCATATCGTCACAGAAGGACAACCTATTGCACTCAAGAAGCGACCACTGGTCCCTACTAAACTGAAAGCTGCCCAAGAGGTACTTTCAAGGCTTTTGGAAGAGGGAATCATCAGACCATCGAAAAGTTCATGGGCGTCACCACTGCACTTAGTCTCTAAATCAAACGGATCGTACAGAGCCTGCGAATACTACCGTAAGCTAAATTCAGTGACAAAATCTGATGCATATCCTATTCCAAATATTAACACTTTACTTTAAAAACTCAACGGCAGCAATTTCTTCTCAGTGATTGACCTCAGACAAGCCTACCATCACATCCCGGTAGCACCAGAGGATATCGAGAAAACTGAAGTCATCACTCCATTTGGCCTTTTTGAATATCTTTACATGCCTTTTGGACTTAAGTGTGCTACTCAGGCATTTCAAAGATTCATGGAAAACATACTTCGCGACGACTCTGTTTATTGTATGTCATATCTCGATGAAATTATGGTATTCAGTCCAGATTTTGAATCTCATGCGAAGCATCTACGAAATGTCCTCTCACGCTTATCCAACCACGGACTCAAGATCAACTGTGACAAGACGCAGATTGCAACTACATCCGTGGACTTCTTAGGGCATCGTACCACGCCACAAGGTATTCAACCTTTGCCGTCAAAGGCGAATTCAATCAAGAATATCAAGTCACCGAAGACTGTTAGCGAGTTGCAGAAAATTTTTGGAGTACTAAACTACTATCGCAAGTTCCTTCCCGGCCTTTCAAAACAACTTTATCCTTTGTGCAGGCACCTGCGGAATCGAAAAGGACTTAGCGAGGTCATCCGAAGACGAGGAATTACTTCGACTTGCCATCAACTCGTTAGCAAATGCCACTATGCTAACGCATCCAGATTTTCAACGGTCATTTCTACTCACGACAGATGCTTCTGAATTCGCTATAGGAGCCACTTTGGAACAAGAGATCGACGGAGTTTTGAATCCTGTCAGTGTCTACTTGGTACTCTCCATCCATTAGAAACGAGATACGCCACTTTCGGTCGAGAACTCCTTGCCATCCACGATGCAGTGCGCCATTTTGTCAGCATCATTCGCAGTAGCAGATTTGTTGTTTTCACAGATCATGCACCATTAGTTAGCGCACTTCGAAACGCAACTTCATCTAAGGCCAAGTACCCTGCCAGAGTGGAAAGACAGCTTTCACGTCTAAGCGAATGGCAATTCGACGTCTTTCACGTCAAGGGCACACAGAACTTCATTGCAGATGCCCTTTCCAGGCCAGACGTCTCTCTACAACCACCTTCGCCGTCACCATTTACTGTCAACTCCGTGGCACTCAGTGAACCTGCACTAACGCCATCCCTCCTGCGAACGGAACAACGCGGTGACATTCACATTCAAATATCAATAGCCCGTCACCCAACGAAGTTCATATGCCGTCTCTGGGAAGGCTTACCAATTGTTTACTACACGGTTACACAGCCCAACAAGCCAGTTCTGCCGACCAGCCTTCAGAGAAAAGTTTTCGATTCAATTCACTCAATTTCTCACCCAGAAAGCCAAGCGACTGTCCGACTTCTTACAGATCGTTTCTGGGGTCACAGACTTAGGCAGAATGTTAAACGATGGGTCTCAGAGTGTGCAATTTGCCAGAAAAACAAGATCACACGACACACTCGTTCTAAGTTGCAACATTTTCGAGCTACTTCTCGCCTAGCCATCGTCCACATCGACATAGTTCATCTGACAAAGGTTCAAGGTTTCAGCTACCTTCTAACTATGATTGATAGATTTACACGGTGGCCTGCGGCATTACCTCTTGGCACCATTTCTGCAGACGAAGTAACTAACGGTTTTATCTCTGCATGGATATCCAATTATAGTGTTCCCAATGAGGTCATCACGGACAGAGGCACTTGCTTCTCATCTGATCGTTTCAAAACCATCTTGCGGTACATGGGATGCATCTTACGCCAGACGACTGCCTACCATCCCCAAGCTAATGGCATGGTAGAGAGAATACATAGGGAACTCAAAGCAGCTTTAGCATCCTCGTCCATTAATGGCAACTGGGTCGATGCACTACCTTTAGTTCTGCTTGTCATGCGTTCCCGTACTCGTGAATCCATTAAAACATCTGCGTCACAACTCTTGTATGGCATGGATTTACGCCTGCCTAGTCAGCTCCCACGTCTACTACCGGCACAAGATGACCTACAAGACGAAGCTACCCACCTTTGACTTCGTTTCGGTGACATGTCTGAACAGCAGCCGAGACATACGCCTCGTCCAGTCTTCGTTCACCCGCAGCTCCACAGCTGCAAGAGAGTACTCGTTCGCAACGACACTGCTGTTGCACCACTACAACCACAGTATCGCGGTCCTGACCCGATTTTGCTCAGACAACCCAAATACTTCATTATTATGCACTGCACAACACCGACATCAGTAAGTATAGACAGATTGAAACCGTTTATCGAACCGCCTGATTCTGAGAGCAGTCATCCTCCAACACACGTCTCAGGCTCAGTCTGCCCACAATCTCATTAGCCTGCTTTGCATAACGCGTAATTGCTTTATTTTAACATTAACTTTTCGTTATTCTACGTATCAAAATTTTTAACTTTACTATATTTTTCGCATTTACCTCACGTGGCATAACCAACTGTTCTTAGCTAACAATTGTGTAGCATTTTTGAACAGTTCTTTGGTATTATGCCATCTCTGAGGCAATGATCGTGTACATATTTTTATGCAGTTACCTTTGATTTTAATGTATATATTTTACATTATAATGTATTTCTCACACATGACATCACACTGCCTATTTTGGTATGACCAACTACTTGGAGCTAACGCTTTCGTGTAGCAACACTAAGTAGTTATCAGCTTCATATCATGGTACAGGCCACTTTCAATACATATCTCAACTTCATCAATTGCACAAAAACATCTCTACAAATATCATGACCACAAGGTCGAGCACACGCTCTAGCTCCTTTGGTCGTGTACAAACACATTGACGACGATCCAGCCTGCTTAGGTTTTAACTTAAACCTGGCAACTTCAGTGGCGATTTACCTCGAAATCCTCAGGCTGCGGCTCCCAAACCTTACACTGATCTATTTCGCTTCACGCGGCATGGCTTGCCACTACAAAAAACAATTTGTGCAACAATTTCTAGTGATTATTTTGCATCATATCATTATTGAAGCAACCAGCGAGCATAATTTAGCCCAGCATTTATGGTACATTATTATTGCTTAACTTGGTTCGAACTCTGCCATGCATTTCTTATCTAGCCTTGCCGATAGGAATATTCTTTTTCCTTTTATTCAGAGAGGAAAGTGATGTAACAACACAAAAAATTGCCGACATATTGCGTAAATTAAATTCAATTCGATTTACGCTGCACCAATGAGAAAAAGGCGAAACTTTTCATTAACCAATAATATGCAAGTAGCCATATATGGCTATTACATGGTCACTTAAGCACGGTGAATTTACCATGCAATTCAGTTGTCGCTTTTGCCTTCTGCTGTGCGTGTCTCCGACGTGCTGTCTCCCACCTTTTACATACGCTGATTTTTGGCCTTGCTTTACCAACATTGGTAACATCAATAAAGCCAATCTTGTTGCTGTACAATGAGCGCAATTACTGCAGAACTTCAACGAAGTTACTCAGCGAGATTCCAACGCCACAACAGAAGGAACCACAACCCACGACACCCTGAGCTGGTCACAAGAGTCTAGGAGTACTTCTGGAGGACATCACAGTTACGGACCTTCTCCGCATTTGCCAGAGAACACAGGCCTGGCCCTGTTAAGGGCCCCCTAACAGTACTAACTCTTTATTTTTTGGCACTCTAACCGAGTTTGTAACGTCGTACGGCATTTACAAAACTGTCAAGTATTTAAAAAAGAATGTTCTAGAAAATAAACTAATAATTTCAAAGACAGACAAATACAGACTTTGCATGAATAAAAAAACTTCTGGTGGTTATAACTCCAGTTCTTTGGGGCATATTTGTTAAAGGATTGCCAGGATCTTGATCGCCGCCTACCGTTATAATTAGGTCTAGGAATAAATTTGGGTCGAGGATTCAGTTGATTTAGCTCGGATTTCGTAATGGCCAATCCTTCTAGAACTTTAACCATGTTCGCCACTGTCCTCTCTAAAGAGGAGAGCCTATCATTTGGCGGGGGTGAACAAAAGAATGACGGATTCATTTTGGGTTCCAAAACCCTATATTATAACTCACATCTCTCAGATAAGTCATCTATAGAGAGAGTGTTGGGAAGTTGTCTGGCAAATAGTTTTAATGCTTGTGGAAGATTGTTAATAAAAACAACCTTAGCCTCATGGTCAGAAATGTTTGTTTTATACCAACGTTTCCGTAATTCCCTCAAAATTTCAATGGGGCCAAGGTTTGGCATGTCTAACTGCGCATATTTATTTATTATCTGCTCAGTTTCTGTGGGCCCAAGCAAGGATTCTACTTCGTTTTGTAGGCCCAAAATGGAATTAGGTAGCTTCCTAATGGCCTGAAGCTTAGGATAAATCCGTCGTTGCAATCCAGAAGGTAGTTTAGCAAAAACCTTCGACAGTTTTTGATGTCGATCATAATCAGGAAATGGAGAGAAAGCAAAGTCTACGCGCATAAAGAGTAGTTTACTGTCTCCATCCCAAACAGGAACATCAATATCTAAAATTGGACC
Source organism: Eudiplozoon nipponicum (assembly GCA_029291075.1). NCBI lineage: Eukaryota > Metazoa > Platyhelminthes > Monogenea > Mazocraeidea > Diplozoidae > Eudiplozoon > Eudiplozoon nipponicum. The sequence continues at coordinate 104,719 of JAQBSW010000954.1, forward strand.
TGACATTCTAATCTTACAGGATCTTAAAAGCATAAATTTATAAGCAATATGAAAATGTATAAATCAACTTTAACAAAACACTTATGCCCAAACAGCTTCCAAAGTTTAATGAGCGCAGAACACAGATGAATTTGTTCCTTCACAAAACACGTCACAGTAACTGCTTTCAAAAATTGAAATTATCCGCATTTGAACCTGTTGAGTACGTACGGTGCAGTTTTGTACATAGGAAAGTTGAACAGAGGGCCAGTTGGCCTTTGATGCCAAATAAATGTATTATTATTATTATTATACCCCAAATTAATTCACCAGAAATCCACGAATATATACCCAAAAAAATTTCCAGAAGACCACGATCAGAGTAAAGAAGACGTAAACGTAAATGTTAATCTATTTTATCCCAAATAAATGAAAAAGGAAGACAATTTTATTTATACCAAAAAAACAGAACGATACTCAATATTCTGGCGCGGTCGCCAATTTTTTAAACGCCCGGCTTCAAATAAATGCCGTACAACGTTACAAACTCGGTTAAGGTGCTATGAATATAGAGTTATTGTTATGATATGGGGCCCTTAACAGGGCCGGTCGTGCGTTCTCCGGCAAATTCCGAGAATGTGTGTTCAGTGTGAAGATATCCTAGAGCCTTATGTTGACTCTGACTGTGGTTCCATCTGTTGTTGCGTTGTAATTTCGATGTGGAAACTTCGTTGAAGCTCTGCATTAATTGGCTCGTCTCGCTGGTTGTACTGCAACGAGATGAGTCACGGATGTTGCCAATTGTTGGTGAAACAAATCCAATAACCAGCGTAGGTAATGACAGCCGACTGCACGCACACGTAACGCAAAGCAGAAGGCAAATGCGACAACTGACTTGCATGGTAAGTTTGCCGTGCTTAAATAGCCATGCCATAGTCTACTTGCACACTATCGGTTAACGGCAAGTTTCGCTTTTTTCTCATTGGTGCAATGTAAATAAAATTTAATTTAATTTACGCATTATGTCGGCAATTAATTTGTGTCGTTACAGTAATAAAATTCGTTTTAATCAGCCAAGCTGGTTTAAATTTATCAATAAATGTCACTTTAATTTTGTCCAAGGAAATGTCTTCCTCCATAAGCCACTACAACTGTGGAGGAATTTAAATCCTACGCTTTATGTAAAATAACATTGACTGATAAATTTAAACCACTATGGCTGATTGTAACGAATTTTATTTAAAAAGAATTTTTTCTTTTTATTTTCCAGAACATTCTTTGTTTAAATACTTGATTTTGAATTGTGCGCCATTTTCAGTTTTTAGATTATCTTGCTCCTTGACTGGTCTTGTAAATTTTGGTCTGCTGCATTTTAACATTTTCTCTAGTAAACTAATACTTCATCATCAAATTAATTACTCCATCAATTGCCTTTGTTCTAATATGATACAAGAGTGAAGGAGACGCCTTGAAACAGGTATATTTGATTTCTTCTGTTGTTCACATATATCTCTTTCCAGATTATTTGTTGGGAGATACCGCTTTCCAACTTTCACATTCCGATTGCCCAACATTAAGTGTCGATTTGATTGTTATACCATATAGATATGGAGACCGATATTAAATTTGAGGACACAAGTAGGTTAGTGCAGGACATTGCGGACTTGATCCTAGGAGACACAAATAGTAATATAAGCATATCAGACTCTACTGTGAATTTTAGGACTTCAAGCGATTTGGCATCTATGGGGCTTTCAGACTCGAATAGGTTAGGGGCTTCAACAAAATTTGGCGACCGCGCCAAGATCAAGAATTTTAAGTCTACTAAAGTACAACTCACAAAAACATTCAAGTTGGGTAGGAGATGCCCAAATGATATTTAGTGCTTATAATATCGTAAACCCTATGGAGAAATTTGTTGCAGCAGGGATGGCATTGCCTGAAAATTTCCGAAATGCCTTGGAAAATTTCAGAGACAGAACTGTGGAAGAAAAGCCGTACAATGCATTTGAGTTATTAATGGCTGAAATTCAACAGAGATATCAGCCTGGAAGATCAGCGCAAATGTGCGAATTATTACGCTTAGAAAAAATGGGGCGTCAACTACCGTCCGAATTTTATGAACGCCTTTGCACAAAAGCTTCCAGGTTGAATATATCTAGAGATGTAGTCAACTCCATTTTCACAGCTGAGCTACCAATTAGGCTTAGAACAACATTGGAAGTATTTGACACAATGAGCATAGATTGGCCAACAAAACTCAGAGGGTTAGACGGCGTGTATAAACAGCAAGAACCACAAGTACATGCTGTAATAGCAGATTCTGTCACGATGCAGCCAGTCAGGGCAGATACCGAAAACAACCTGACTATACAAGAAACCTTGCGTTTCTTATGTAGAGAAGTTGCTAGCTTACGCAGTGATATTGCACAACTTCAGAGTCAGGATAGGTACACTAGACGTCGAGGGAGTCACTCGCGTCAACGCTTCGAAGGGCCACGCGGATGGTGTAAGGCACATTGCGAATACGGACGCAGTGCGAAGTGCCAAGGTGAAAATTGTATATACCCGCGATTAGGTGGACCCAGATGGAAAGGAAGCACAAAACCGGTAGAGAGAAATCCATCACCGGGATAAGGACAAAACCCCCGCTAGTAGGAGCCGTAGGGGGGGTTCCATTGCAAAGGCTCCCAGATATGCCTTTAAAAGGTATACTCAAAGCAAAAGATGCGACTAGAGCAAATAGCACCGATATAGAAGGCAAGAGAGTCCGATTCTCACTAAGCGGAGATCTTTAAAACATTGCCGGATTGTCCCGCAACAAGTTCATTATTAAGGATGAATTATCTGGATTAGAATTTCTCATTGATACGAGTGCTGAGGTAAGCATAGTTAGGTCAGACGTGGTGGAAGCAGATTGCCCCACATTTGATTATCAACTATGGGCCGCGAATGGTAGTCCAATTGAAGTAAAAGGGATGAAAGAAATGTCTGTAAAATTAGGCCAGAAATCTTCTTTCCTATGGAATTTTCTAGTAGTCGATGTCAAGGACCATATCATTGGCATGGATTTCTTGACACATTTCAAGCTGACATTAGACCCCAAGGCTAGGACTATCGCAGAAGGCGTAGGGATAGCAACATCTACTGAGTCTAACACGTCGGCAGTTAGAAAAATCCTCTTACCTCGTCCAACAGTCGCACATGACTTTGCCGATATAATCGAGAAGCACGTAGCAGTGTTTCAACATTTCAGTGCCAAAAGGATAGGTTTGAAGACAGAAGTAGAACACCAAATAGAATTGGTGGCTCCGTTGCCTTGTTCACCAAAGGCTCAACCATTGGCACAACACAAGCAACAAGTTGTTTTTTCAGAATTTCACTAATTGCGCAAAGAGGGGATTTGTAGAAGGTCACATTCCAACTTTTCTTCACCAATAGTGGTGGTTCCCAAACCTGAATCGGGAAAATAGGAGATTTGTTGGAATTAACGTCTATTAAACTCAGTGACCAATGGTGATTCTTATCATCTCCCTAACTAGAGTATCTTACTCTGAGATATAATTGGATTTGAGGTTTATTCAACATTAGATCTCCAGAATGCGTATTTTCAGGTACCAATGGAGGAAAGTTCGATACCGCTCACCGCAGTCAGATTTCCAGGAGGGGGATCGCATGAATTTCTTCGAATGCCTTTTGGTTTAAAAAAGGGCCAGTCAGACATTCCAGCGTTTGGCTGAAGAAATCCTTCAGAATTGTCCATTTGCGAGAGTATATATTGACGACATAATAATTTTTAGTCGTTCACGAGACGAACGTCGTACGAATTTGGAAACGGTTTTGACCAGGCTGGAACAATATGGATTAGTGGTCAAACCTAATAGGTTGCTCTTCAGTGAAACACCTTGGTTATATACTTTCCAAAGACGGAATTAAACCTTTGGAAGATAAGATCTAGGCTATTAAGGACGTAACGGAACCCCGAACCGTACGCCAGTTGCGAATGTTCTTGGGCATGATCAGCTATTATCGTCTATTCATTCCAGGTCTAGCCAGAATTCTTGGATCGTTAACACGCCATCTCACTCGTGAAAAGAGCACGATCAAGAAGTCTTAGCCTATAAACTTGAGTTCAGGAGACCGAGAAAATTTCCAAAAGGCCAAGGAAATGTTAAGTGACATAACCACATTAGCACCTACAGATTAGGAAAAACCTTTCGAGCTAATCACAGATGCCTCAGATGTTGCATTAGGGGCAGTGCTACAGCAAAGAGATCAGGACATAGTAAGACCGATTGGGTTTTATAGCCGTAAGCTTAATGATCGAGAAAAAACCTTATAATACGTTTGGCAAAGAGCTTCTAGCAGTGTATGCCGCAGTGCTACACTTCGAGCATTACTTAGACGGACAAAGGTTTAAGTTATTGACCGATCATAAGCCATTGATCAGCATACTTGGTAAAACAGCTAGGCTTAATTACTCTCGTAGAGTAAATTCCCAAATAACACGGTTAGCAGAGTTCGATTTCACAGTGTCTCATATTGCTGGTAAAGAGAATGTGGTAGCAGATTCACTTAGTCGACCGAATGAAGCTGATGTCGAGCTGATATTTCAAGGTCCTTTGAAAAGTTTAAACGCATGATTTCGTTAGTCAAATCGAGGAAGCGCAAGGATCGGATCCTTTTACATTAGTTTTGTCCAACAGACCAGGATATGTTCGTAAGCTCATAAGTGGCAAGTGGTTGTTATGCGAAACGTCCAGAAGTCAACAACGACCATATGTGCCGTTAGAGTTACGGGCCAAGATTATCCAAGTGTTACATGACATGGGGCATCCATCCATTAAAGCCACCATCAGATTGATCAACGACAGATATGTATGGCCGCACATGTCTAAAGACATACGGGTATGGGTAAGAGCCTGTGCCAAGTGTCAAACGTGTAAGGTGTGGAAACATACCAGAACCGAGATAAAGAATATTGGGATACCAATTGGACGGTTCAGACACGTACACATAGACATTGTCGAAATGCCTGAAGTTAATGGGAACAAATACTTGCTGACCATGGTAGATAGATTTAGTCGTCAATTTGAAGTGGCGATTTTAAAAGACAAGACAGCGCAAGAAGTCTTGTTCGCGTTTCTACATAATTGGATATCGCGTTATGGTGTTCAGGAAAAGGTCACTAGTGATCGCGGTAGTCAATTTATGTCCGAGCTTTTCGTAAGATCTCTCAATATCATGGGAACCACTGTAATACATACTAGCTGCATTAAGGTGTACTAGTGGAACAAGCTGGATACACGATCTTCCTATAGTACCACTCGCCATGCGCAACAGATATAGGGCACAATTAGGTACTTCCATAGCAGAACTGGTTTATGGAGAACCATTAAGTTTGCCTGGAGATCTTCTAATAGAAACTCCAAGCAGTCTTGATTAGGCTTCTAGTTATGTAGATTGGTTCGTAGGAGCACTTAGAGATAAGATGTGTCCTTTAGCTCCGACCAAGACTAGAAAAGCTAAAACCAAATGCTATGTGTCCTCTGATCTAAGATCGGCTTCCCATGTGTATGTAGCTAATTAAAATAGGAAGAACTAACTCACACCATTTTATAAAGGACCATACAAGGTCAAGAGGATGACTGACAAGAATGTCATCATAGAAATAAATGGCATTGAGGATTGTGTTACGTTGGATCGTTGCATTCCCCAGTTTATCTGGATCGACAGTATCACTGAATTAACAGATGCGTCGAATGACCGTTCCATGGGCGAATCTGATGTGTGCAATCCCACCATACAGGCACATAATGAAATGCAGAACTCTGAAGAAGTGTTGTCTAATATAGCAAAATCTTATTCTACTGAATCACAGCATGAAAACTGTTTGTCAACACCAGATGATTTGGAAGAACCAGTGGATGTTGTACCGGGCGAGATGACGACTTCAGGGGCGCCGTTATGCACAACTCGTTCTGGAAGAGTGCCACGTCAGCCGAAGGACTATGATTACGTCTATTGTTAGACGTTATTTTTTGGGAAGGTGGTGTATGTGGAGGAAGTTAAATCCTCCGCTTTATGTAAAATAACATTGACTGATAAATTTAAACCACTATGGCTGATTGTAACGAATTTTATTTAAAAAGAATTGTTTCTTTTTATTTTCCAGAACATAATTTGTTTAAATACTTGATACTGAATTGTGCGCCATTTTCAGTTTTTCGAGTGTCTCGCTCCTTGCCTGGTCTTGTAAATTTTGGTCTGCTGCATTTTAACATTTTATCTAGTAAAAAAATACTTCATCATCAAATATATTACTCCATCAATTGCCTTTTGTTCTAGTATAATACAAGATTGAAGGAGATGCCTTGGAACTGGCATATTTGATTTCTTCTGTTGTTCTCATATATCTCTTTCCAGATTATTTGTTGGGAGATACCGCTTTTCAACTTTCGCATTCTGATTGCCTACCATTAAGTGTCGATTTGATTGTTATACCATATAGATATGGAGACCGATATTAAATTTGAGGACACAAGTAGGTTCGCGCAGGATATTGCGGACTTAAACCTAGGAGACACAAATAGTAATATAAGCCTATCAGACTCTACTGTAAATTTTATAACTTCAAGCGTTCTGTCATCTATGGGGCTTTCAGACTCGAATAGGTTAGGGGCCTCAACACAAAACAGCACATTGGAAAACACGGCTCCTATTAAAACCAGATATATTATTAACAGTAAATTAACATTTTTTATGGACTGTTATTGAAAAACTACATGAATAACGATGTAAATACATTTTATCATTGTTCGTGTTTTACTTGGTCGTCTTTCGCGCCTATTTTATTTTAATTACACTTTTCCGCTAAGGAAATATTTTGTCGACAATTTCATGGGTCAGTTTGAATTGCTAGACGAAGAGTTCGATGGTGTTATCCAATTCTTAAATGGAGAAATGGATTACGACCCTAAGTTATTACCTAAGAAAATGAGAAATTTATTGAGACTGTCTAAAGTTTGCCATAATTTTAATTGTTATAGGATGAATTTTACTTAAGAAAACTATTTCAGCTTAATGCACCAACTATAGTTCTTAAGTATCTGGAAAGTAGTCATGTTCGACAGATAAGCTTACGTATTTTGGCCAGGTATGCATTTTGCTACTTTCTTTTTTGTTTATGAATAATATTACGTTTTTCTTGCTTTTAAACACTGAGGAGGCCCTTGGGTCACTACAATAAGAGTAACTCTGAGATGCCAGACTCGGATTATCCAGATATGTGGTATGATCATCTAATTTGGAACACGTCAATTCCTCAGAACTATCTTTTAATGAACATTTCTTAAGTCCATCTGCTAATTGCTCTGTATCCTCAAAATTTTCTAAACCGGTCATAGTAGAAGATATTTCCTCCGACATAAAATTAGTACTCTTTTTCAGGCCAATATTTACAAACTGTGTTACTATGCAAACATAGTACTACACAACGATATTTCTCTGAATGCACAGGCTCCTCATTCACTATTATAAGAGCCTGAGATGCCAGGCTCGGATAATCCATATATGCGGTATGATCATCTAATTTGGAACAGCTAAATCCCTCAGAATTATTATTTAAACTATATTTCTCAAATCCAACTGCTAATTTCTCTTTATCCTCAATATTTTCTAAATCAGCCATAATATTAGAATTGTAGAGGAAGATATTTCCTCCGATATAAAAGTTTTTTCTTTTGTCAGGAAACTGTTTAAAAGTTGTGTTACTATGCAAATCTAGTACTAAGCAACGATATTTCTATAAACAATGTTCAGTTATTTTTAGTAAACAAATAACGATGTTAACAATGTAAGAATTGTTTATTAGTGAGTTTTGAGTTGTTCTGAATGCAAAATGATCTCTGTTAACTTGTAACAACTTTCAGGTTTAATTATTACTATTTTGATTTTAGTAATAAATTTGTGTTACAACGAGATCAGGTTATTTACTTGCGTGTATTATTTGTTGTGATTAACATGGAGGCTGTTCTTAAATTTTGAGGACAACTGATAATTTGGTTCACAAGGAACTTAAGTGTTCCAAATTATATGATCATACCGCATATATGGATTGTCCGGGCCTGGCATCTCAGAGGCTCTCTTATGGTAGTAACCAAAGGGCTTCTACGAAAAATAGCAACCGCGCCAGGATCGACAAAGTGTATCTTCAGAAGGAACCTAAGGTGTATGCAGCAACAGCAGATTCACGCCTGGAGCAGCAACTCAGACAATTCTCAGAGAGACTCTTGACCCTAGAGAATGAATTAAGTACCCCCGCAGGAATGTTGGTTGGACAAAAAGCAATAGGGAAAGTTCCAACAGAGGTAGAGTGAATTCTTGGAGTCTAAGTTCAACTTCAAAGCACCGGAGAGGCGAATCGCGTAAAGGTATTCAAGGACCACGCGGATAGTGCATTTCGCATTGTAAATATGCAGAGTTTGGAAAATGTCAGGAGGAGGGATGCACGTTTCTAAAGTTGGGTGGTCCTCAATGGAAAGGAATTACTTTTCCTGTAGCCTGGTCAAAGCTACCGGGAAATTAGTGGAACCCCCACTAGTAGGGGCCGTAGGGGGGTTGCGCATTCAAGGCTACAAGGTATGCATATTCGAGGTATACTAAAATCATCGAAGTTAAGTTCGGTAGCTTTGATAGAAGAAACGCGCGGTAATACAGTCCGTAAATCTGTTAGATTTCGGCTGGCAGGTAATCTTAAAGAGGTTGTATAGCAACAATCAGTTCGTTATTACAGATAAACTTACTGGGTTGAACGTCTTAATAGACACGGGTGCAGAGGTGAGCATAGTTCCATCCGATGTGGTGGAAATTGATAGCCCCACATTCGATTATCAACTATGGGCTGCTAATGGAAGTCCAATTGAGGTTAAAAGAACTGTCAGTGACATTGGGGCAGAAATCGCCATTTACGTGAAATTTTCTGATCGCTGATATAAAGGATAACATCATTGGGATGGACTTTTTGATCAATTTAATTCTCGCTCTAGATCCCAAATCTAGAACCACTGGACAAGCACTAGGATAGTGCTTGTGCTGAGATCGGGATCTCAGTAGTTAGGTCAGTGAGACTACCCAGACCCGTCGTCGCCGATGACTTGGTGGATGTCATCGAGAAACACCTGGCCGTGTTTCTACCATTCAGTGCTAAGCGCAATGGTTTAAAGACAAGTACAGAACACCAAATCGAGTTGGTGGAACCACTACCCTGTTCACCGAAGGCTCAACCGTTAGCACAACATCAGCAGCAGGATGCTATTGAAGAACTTAATAGGGTTGAGATAAGAAGCAATTTGTTGGCTTTCAAATTCCAACTTTGCATCTCCAGTAGAAATTGTTCCCAAACCTGAATCAGGTCAATGGAGGGTTTGTGGTAACTATCGTCTATTGAACTCGGTAACGAAAGGTGATTCGTATCCTCTACCGAACCAGAGTACTTTGCTCAGGGATATAATGGGGTATGAGGTATATACAACGTTAGATCTGCAGAATCAAGAAGTCCTGGACAGAGAACAATGCAATATGAAAGTGAAACCTAGTGAGGTACAAGAACAAAATGTTGAAACTCGCTCAAGAAGAATTCAACGTCAGACGAAAAACAAGGATTACGTTTACTATAAGATGCTTTTTTTGAAAAGGTGGTGTATATAGAGGAAGATATTTCCTCCGACATAAAAGTCTTACTTTTGTCAGGACACTGTTTAAACGCCATTTTTTGTGGAAACCCTTTGGTCACTACCATAAGAGAGCCTCTGAGATGCCAGGCCCGGACAATCCATATATGCGTATGATCATCTAATTTGGAACACTAAGTTCCTTGTGAACCAAATTATCAGTTGTCCTCAAAATTTAAGAACAGCCTCCATGTTAATCACAGCAAATAATACACGCAAATAAATAACCTGATCTCGTTGTAACACAAATTTATTACTAAAATCAAAATAGTAATGATAAAACCAGAAAGTTGTTACAAGTTAACAGAGATCATTTTGCGTCCAGCACACAGAACAGACAACTCAAAACTGACAAATAAACAATTCTTACATAGTTAACATCGTTACTAAAATAATTAAACATTTTTTATAGAAATTTTATTGCTTAGTACTACGTTTGTATAGTAATACAACGTGTAAACAGTGTCCTGCAAAAGTAAAACTTTTATATCGGAGGAAATATCTTCCTACAGAATAAGATTTCTTGTAATATATATATATATATATATATATATATATATATATATATATATATATATATATATATAATAATAACTAGAATGTACATTTCCTGAAGAAAATGTGACTGGTGCTTGCAGTGGTCAAACTCGGCCCTAAGTTGCTACCCAGGATGGGTGCTAGGGTAATTGGGGCGATTGCTAGAGTGTTGCAATAAGGTTGCTAGGTTACTTCGAGTGTTTTTCGGGGTCCCCAGTATGGTAGCTTACTAGGAAAATTGGATTTTTACAGTTTACATATTAGACATTGCTTAGACAATTTTCTGTAACAAACAAATCCTTAAACTCAGGTCAGAAAAATTGTAAACGAATCAAATTTCTACGATACGTCTAAGCTGGCCGCAATGCATTGTCTATGGGATTTCTTTGGACGATATTTCGCCTGGTGTGCAAAAATCGTACGTCCGATTGCTTACAAAAGTCATTGCACACCTCTCCTTAAAAAGTCGCACAATTTGACACCTCTTTTGCGAGTCTGTAATAAAAACTGCGGGACAAGTTGCGCGCCAAAATTTGGACGGAAGTATAATAAGAATAATAATAAGTATGGTGCATAGTAATAGTGTGCTTTGCCTTCAGCAAGCACCACTAATAATAATAATAATAATAATAATAATAATAAATTTATTTGGCAACATATATATATTATAACAATTAAATTGCTCACCAAATGTGCTGATATCTGCAGATGACAGAAAGTTACGGTGTTGACCTTTTCACCAGATTGAACTATCATGAAGTTGATGAAAACTTCTCTTCCTCAGCATCTCCCTCCCCTGTTGTTAAATACTTTGCTAGTCATAATTTCATTCAGAGCAAGCGTTCCAGACGTGAAGGACAAGTTTCGGCTGCTGAAGAACACTGGCCACTGGCACCTGGGTAGATAGTGCCCATCAGCCTTGGTCCGAAGACTATCTAAGGAAAACTCCGAATACAAACCATCACTAGGAATGGGCAACCTAGTGTTCTTTTACAGTCCACATATAACTATGATAAGTATATGGCAGTTAAACTTTAGTCACTCTTGACTTTTGTATGGCTGGGCATGATGATGATGAATTTCATTCACCTCCGCATATCCTACCTTTTATTTGTTATTTCAATGGTCGGGTCTGTTGGCCTTTGATGCCAAATAAATGTATTATTATTATTATTATTATTATTATTATTATTATTTATTATTATTATATATTATTACATATAATATTATTATCTGCGTCAATTACCTGATGAAAATTCAAGATCCTTTTCAATAATATGTATTAAGAATTCTGATAAGTAATGGTCAATAATTTATTAACAAAAAGTATCAAGTCAGAACCATGCAGCAAAGCGTACCACGCAACTCAGAATCTCCACAAAACTATATTATAATCATTAGCATAATCAAGTAAAAAACCTCGAAAAAATGTACAAAAGAAACTTCCAAAAAATTACAATATTTAAAAAAACACAATGTCGTTTTATGTAACCAGCGATGGAATCAAATGTCCAAAAATAAAATTTGATTTATTTTTATATGAGGAGTTAATTGATGTCCAATAAATTAATTAACCTCCACATACACCCTCATGTTTAAGATGGTTAATTATACATTACGAAGTCCTCATTCTTTGGTTCCTTGATGACTCTTAGAACGATTTTCAACATGTTGTGCTGATACTTCATTAGGTTTCACTTTCAAATCTGTCCTCAGTCGTCTTGGATTTAATCTTTACTTCTTTCCAACATTTCTCTGGCTCTTCCTTTTCCTTACACCTTTTCAAGTCATATCTCGCTTCAGTTTCTTGATACTTCGATGAATATCGGTTCTCAGCCTCTTTTTCTGTCCATGTAAAATGTGAAATGCAGCAATCCAGTGCTACACACTCAACTGTGCCAGTTACTTCTATAAATGCATTTTTATCGGTCAGATGGTTGACTTTAAATGGTCCCTTATAGAATGAAGTAAGACAAATCTGTTTGGTCTCGTTAGTTTTGTACACATGAGATACCAGCTTTAAATCTGAAGATACATAGGATTTAGACCTTGGACTTCTAGTTATGGTTGGAGCTAAACGACTCATTTAATTTCTCAATGCTCCAACCAACCAATCTACTGAACTACAAGCCAAATGGAGACAAATTGGAGCTTCTATTAGAAGATCTCCAGGTAATCCCAATGGCTCCCCATCAACAAGCTCTGATATGGATGTTCCTAACGGAGCTCTGTGTCTATTTTGCACTGCCAGCAAAACTATGGTAAAATCATGTATCCTATTGGATGCACCGGTGCAGCATAATGCAGCCTTCAGCTCCCTGTGCACTCTCTCAACCATCTCATTAGCTCTAGTATTATATGCATATATGTGTCTTAATTCTGTCTCCATAATATTCAATGATCTGATAAATAGTTCACACATAAACTGACTACCACGATCAGTAGTTACCCTTACCGGTACACCATATCGAGACACCCAATTATGCAAAAACATAAGACTTCTTGAGCTGTCATGTCCTTCATGATTGCTACCTCAAACTGACGATTGAAATGATCAACCATCGTAAGTAAATATCTCTGGCCATAAATTTCTGGCATTTCTACTATATCAATATGTACTTGCATAAAGCGACCCGCTGGTATACTAATCGTTTTAACTTCGGCTTTAGTATGACGCCAAACTTTACTAGTTTGACATCGGACACATGTCCTTACCCAAGCTCTTATGTCTTTAGACATCTTAGGCCATAAATATCTATCAGTGACCATCCTGTTAGTTGCCTTATTGGAAAGATGACCAAATTCATGCAGCTGTTGAATTGCCTTGTACCCTAATTATAACGGTACATACGGTCTACGTTGGCTCTTGGAGATTTCACGTAGTAACCACTTTTCTCCAATCTTCCTGCGTGTATATGTGGAATTCTTTGTCAACACTGCTACTAAAGGATCAACAACTAGTGCTACCATCAATTGCTAGACAAAATCATTAGAAAATATAAGAGATCATAAGGGTGACTCCGAACAAATAATTTCTTCATCTGATACGTCTGGTCTACTGAGAGTATTTGCCACCACATTCTCTTTTCCTAAGATGCGATTAATGGTTAGATTAAATTCTGCTAGTCGGGTTATTTGTGAATTTACCCGCCGACAATAATTAAGCCTATTTGTTTTCCATATGATATTTATAAGCGGTTTATAATCAGTTAATATCGTAAACTGATGTCCATCAATGTAGTGTTCAAAATGCAGCACTGCAATATAAACCACTAGTAACTCCGTTCCAAGCGTATCACATCGCTTCTCGCGGTCTTGGAGTTTCCGACTATAGAATCCTATCAACTTGATTATACCATTATTCTTCTGATATAAAATTTCTAGGCCAGGACTTCTTGAACGTGCTTTGTTCACGAACTAAATGTCAAGTTAGCGACCACAAAAGTCCAGCTAAACCTGGTATAAAACGACGATAATAGCTAATCATCCTCAAAAATCTACGCAATTGACGTACAGTTCTGGGTTCTGGCACATCCTTGATTGCTTGGACCTTATCTTCCAAGGTTTTATTCCATCTTTGGAAATGGAATGTCCGATAAATTTTACAGTAGAGCAACCAATCCTGCTCTTTTCTGGCTTCATTACCAATCCTTAATGCTCCAGCTTATATAAAATGACGTCCAAGTAATGTAATCTATATACACTCTAGCAAATGGACAGTCTTGAAAAATTCCTCCGGCAGACGCTAGAATGTCCGACTTGCATTCTTCAAACCAAAAGGTATACATAAGAATTCATGCAATCCTCCTCCAGGAAATAGCACTGCGGTAAGCGATATAAATTCTGCCTGCATGGTACTTGATAGAACGCCTTCTGCAGATCTAACGCCGTATAGACCCCATATTCCAATATATTCCTGGGTAAGGTACTCTGGTTCGGTAGAGGATACGAATCACCTTTCATTACAGAATTCAATAGACGATAATTACCACTAAACCTCCATTGACCTGGTTCAGGTTTTGGTACTACCACTATTGGAGGTGCATAGTTGGAACTTAAACGCCTCCGAATTCCTGCTTCTCTTAATCCCATAAGTTCTTCAATAGCAACCTGTTGTTTATGTTGTGCTATCAGTTGAGCCTTTGGTGAACATAATAGTGGTTCTACCAACTCGATTTGGTGTTATATGCCTGTCTTACATCCATTCCGCTTATCATTGAAGGGTAGAAACATGGCCAGGTGTTTCTCCATGACATCCACCAAGTCATCGTCGACGACGGATCTGGGTAGTCTCACTGACCTAACTACTGAGGTCCCATTCTCAGCACAAGTCACTATCCCATTGCCTTGTCCAATGGTCTTAGATCTGGGATCTAAAGCGAGGTTATAATGGATAAAAAACCATCCCAATGATCTTATCCTTTTTATCAGAGACCAGAAAATTCCACGTAAATAGTGATTTCTGCCCAAATGTCACTGACAATTCTTTAACTACCTTAACCTTAATTGGACTTCCATTGGCAGCCCGTGGTTGATTATAAAATGTGGGGCTATCAGTTTCCACCACATCTGATCAAACTATGTTCACCTCTGCACCCGTGTCTATTAAAAATTTTAACCCACTTAGTTCATCCGTTATAACGAACTTATTATTGTTATAGCCAGCAACCTCTTTGAGATTACCTTCAAGCCAAAATCTACCAGATTTACGGATTGTATTACTTCGCGTTTCTTCTATTAAAGCTTCCGAACTTAATTTCGATGATTTTAGGATACCTTAAATATGCATACCTTGGAGACTTGCATGCGCAACCCCATCTACGGCTCCTATGTGCGGGGGCTCTACTAGTTTTCCGGCGGCTTACACCAGGCCACAGGAAGAGTACTTCCTTTCCATCGGGGTTCATCCAACCTTGGAAATGTGCACCCTTCGCCCTGACACTTTCCAAACTCAGCGTATATACGATGCAAAATGCACCACTCGCGTGGTCCTTGAACACCTTCACACGATTCGCCTCTTCGATGTTTGGAAGTTGAAATTTGACACCGGGAATTCACCCTACCTCTGTTAGAATTTTCCATTTTTGGTTTCATATAACCCTAATCTCTTCGGAAGGTACTTAATTCATTCTCTATGGCCATTTATCTCTCTAGAAGATGTCTGATTTCCTGCTCCAGGCGTGAATCGGCTGTTACTGCATGAATCTTAGGTTCCTTCTGACGATACACTTTGTCCAATCCTTTGAGCTTTTTTTGTCACTCTAGTTCCAATGTGTCATAAACATTCAAGGTGGCTCTTAATCTAGCAGGCAATTCTGCTACAAATATACCGTTAATAACTTCCTCAGAAATATCAAGTCAGATGGATTTTGAAACAAGTCTGTCATAAAATTCGGACGAGAGTTGATTTCCCATCTTTTCCTGATGAAATAACTCAGTCATCCATTTTATCCTCTCTGGTTGATATCGTCCATGAAGTTCGTCGACTAGAAGCTCAAATGCATGTACAGGTTTGGACTCAGTGACAAATTTCCTGAGTCTAAATAAGTTCTTTTTTACTAGCTCAGGCAAACACCATCAGCCCAAGCAAACCTTTCTTTTGGGTCGGTCATTCTTCTTAGTTTAAATTTTTTTGCATCTTCGACCCACTTACAATGGTTGGCTGGTCTGTACATGGTGCGCTTAACGTTGCTATCCATAGAATTGCGGCAAAAGCGATCATCAACATCATTCAGCACAGAGGATCCTGACGCGATCGACATTTTATGCAGAGGCCCCGTGGTCACTACCATAAGAGAGCCTCTGAGATGCCAGACTCGGATAATCCATATTTTCGGTATGATCATCTAATTTAGAACAACCAAATTCCCAAGAAACTCCATGAAATGGAGCCGGCTTATCCTCCAGAAGGAGCCAGCCGCAGTAAAGTAAGTAAGTAAGTTGCTCAAGTTCAATTGCTAATTGCTCTGTATCCTTAATATTTTCTAAACCAGCAATAATATTAGAATAAGATTTCTTGTAATATATATTATAACAATAAGTGTGCTCACCCAAATACACTGATACCCACAGATGACAGAATGATACGGTGGTGATCTTAAAAACAAATATCCACTCCAATTACCTGAAGTAAATTCGAGATCCTTCCCAATAATGTGTATTAAGAATGCTGATGAGAAATGCTTCAATACTTTATTAACAAAGGTATTCAGATAGAACCATGCAGCAGAGCGTACCACACAACTCAAAATGTCAGAACCAACTGACTTATAATCATTCACCAAGAGAAGTGAAAAGCCTCGACAATATGTAGAAAAAAAACTTTCAAAAAAATTACAATATTTTTCTAAAAACACAATATTGTTTTATGAAACCAGCGATAACATCAAATGTCCAAAAAAAATTTTGATTTATTTTATATGAGGAGTTAATTGATGTCCAATAAATTAATTAACCTCCACAATACAAAATTAAATTATTCTTTTCCATTATTCTAAAAAAGACCTATAGTTTACTTTGTGCATGAACTCATGTTGTTATCATCTAAAATATTTCCAGAGCGATTATATTTGGACTGTGTAGATGCTCTAGAGGCTTCAGTCCTATTAGCTTAGGAGTGCCCCATAGACGCCAAGTCACATTCAGTCTTAGTGAGTTTATAGGAGTATTATAAGATAGTTTACTCATCCATATCTATTAAATTCATGCTTACGACTCCGTGTACTATGCTAACAGTGTCTTCAAATTTAAGATTACCTTCATGTTGATCACACCTTAATAGGTATAATTAATTAATCAAGTAAAAGGCAAAGATCTGCTTACTTCTGATGCAGCACTGCACGAGAATATTTAACCTGGAAAGAGATTAGACGCAAAAAGAATAATAATTATATTACTTGTTCCTGAAATTCGAAATTCGTTTATATTGTAAAGATAAAAATTTGTAAACCAAATCGAGAAATGAAATAGCAAATGAAACTTTATTTCGAAAATCACGCCAGACAGGTGCAAAATATAGAAAACTCTAAGTAGGTACAATGAACATGTATATATACTGAAAAGGATTTAAACAAAGAATGTTCTAGAAAATAAACTAATATTTTCTTTTTTAATGATATTCGTTCCAATCAGCTACGGTGGTTTAACTTTATCAATAATTGTTATTTTAATTTTTTCGGAGGCAATATCGTCCTTGAGTCAATCTTGCTACATTCTAGTATAACTAATATAACATAACTAATATATAACTAATATAACTACTTCTATAATATAACTATGATATTTACACATATAATGTTTTACTAACGCGAAAATATTTATTACTCAAGCCTATTTCGGATGTCAGAAACAGGTAATTTAATTCAAGTATGTATTAGGTGTTGCGAACCTAGTAACAAATTAGTTCAATTTTGACCAGAAGGTTAAACCAAAGACAGCATGAACGGAAAGTATAATCTCGTGCAAATTCGTTTTGTGCTTACTGGCGACTCATCAGTAGGAGCCGGCATTATGACCTTTATCCACTTTATATTCGTGTGAGGAATCTTGGATAATAGGACGTACAATCTCGTAGACGAATATGTAAACCTATATTACTGAAGCTAACATCATATATTGTCTCGAAAATGCGACTTCCACGCTAATTGATACTAACTCTATGGCTATTGTATCAGTAACCGATACATACATTAATGTACCGGAAAGATACATGGTAATAACACTATGATTGCCGAGTCGGTACGTGGTACCAACATGATGGATATCAATGTATGCTATAGTTCACCGAAATTGAGAATTAAAACTATTTCTGAACACCTGTTACTCCAGTAAATTCATACACTCTGGCCTTGATCGATATCAGCTATCACAAACATTCGGTAATTTAATTATTTGGTTTTCAGTGTTAAATCTCTTTCTGGATTAAACTCGTTGATTGCAGTGGTGAGTGAAGCGTATACATTCATAGTGTCTTTTAAAATGTTGAAAAAATAAAACTTTGGTCATCACGGATGTTAATTCGAAATATGATGACGCAACAGCAATTACGCGAAGCGTTGCAGGTCTTAATTTAATGGCATTTGATGAGAAAGTTTGTTTGTCAAATTCAAATATATATATGTTGATTGTCGTAGACCAGAAGTGTGTAGCCACACTAAGAGGATTAAAATTTTTCATCACAAAGAAATAAGTTGTTGTCTCTGTACAAACCAACACAACTGAAACGTGCTCACACACGTCCAGATGAATTAAAATAACTAAAAATTATCAATATTTATCAACACAAATGCAAAACCAGATTTAAACCAACAATAGTATAGGAAGTAGATAAATATTTTTTATTTACAAATAATGTATTTCGAAATCATAAAAGTTGGTTTCAATTTCTAAATAAATTGTTTATTTATATTTGAGGGACAAAATTCTACCTCCACATACTCAACCGACTCAAAAATTGTCTAATAATAGGCATTATACCTGTGCTTTAGCTGACGCAGCATCCTACCAAATTGAGTTGTGCTCTTTGGTTCCACTGACGTCATCAGTTCGTTTAGTTTATCTTGTTCTCTTAAATGTGGTTTATGTGATGTCGATATTGCGTCTTGCTTATGTTGCCAACTGAAAGCTGCAGCTCGCAAAATTGGGATTCGAATATCCGACTTGATCATGGAACTACGGTTTTTTAACTCCTCGTGTCCTTAGGTCGCGTCATCAATCAGGATAAACTGTGGCATGCAACGATCCAAATAGACACAATCATCCATGTAATTTACTTCAATGAAAACATATTTGTCCGTCATTATTTTGATTTTATACAATCCATTGTAAACCATAGTCAATCAATTCTTTTATTTTTGTTAGCTACAAACACATGTAATACCGATTTGAAATCGGTGGACACATAACACTTGGTCTTGACATTTTCTTCTTCGGCGCTTATCCACCCATCTCATCTCCAAGTTTTCAAGGAAACAATCTATGGAGCAAGAAACCCAATCGAGACAATATAGAATTTCTACTAGATCTTCAGGCAGTTTCAATGGTTCTTCATAAATAAATTGTGCTATAGAAGTTCCTAATTTTGGCATATACTTATTGCGCATTACTAGCAAGACTAATGGAAGATAGTGTTCTATGCTCGTTTAATCGATACACCATACCGCAGCTCACAATTCACGCCGCAGCCTCTCTATTATAACATTTTCTCAGGGATTGTACGTACTAGTATACAGCACGTCTATTCACATAGTATTCTTGGATTTAATGTAAAGATCTAGCATAAACTAGCTATCGCCATCGATTATGACACTTACCTGCACACCATATCACGACACTTGAACGTAGCCAAGGTTTCTTAAGCTGTGATATGCTCTAAAATTTCCACCTCAAATTGACGAATGAATCAGTCAACCATCGTTAGTTTGACAAGACTTGTGTTTTAGCAGCTAGTTTGGTTGTAACCTATTTGTAATAATGTCTCAATTTATATAATTGTTGAATTACTTTGACTCGTTAATCCAAAGGCACGTACGATCTGGTTTGGCTTGTGAAAGTTTCACATTACTACAAAGTCATTCACAAGCTGGTATTTTTTTCAATATTTTACAAGAAGCTCTTTGCCAAAGTAATTATACATTTTTGCAGTCTTTTAGCGTTTTGAATTAAACTCTTGTCAGCCTAACTATGCTGCTGTGTGTCTGCTATGCAATGCTTCAGTTACAATATCTGAGGCATCGATGACTAGCTGTAAATGCCTATTACAGTTTATAGGTGTTAGTGGTCAACTCGATCGGCATTTTCGTTGGTCTATGAAATTTTTCTTAGTCCTGTTGGATCTTCTCCGGAACAAGATGGCCTTGTACTGATCCTAAAATTCACGCTTTACATGGGACGATTCGACGATATTATCTCATCATGCTCGAGAACCTACACTGTTGGCCGACAGTCCGGGGCTTCTTTATGCTTTTGATTGCTTGGACATCGTCTTCCAAATACTTGATTGTGAATTGTGTGTCTAAAATATTTTTAAAATGATCAACCAGCTGGGCTCTTTTTATATTTGACCACTTATAAATATTGTGCCAGCTTACAAAATGCGTTCTACACATGTAGACGGCGTTCCTGAAGTGATCATTAACATATGATTATATCGCCTATGAACCACTGCGCGAATAAGTAATCGTTAAGAAACTCCTCAGCCAAACACTAGAATTATTTAAATCAAATTTGCGAGCTTGAAATAAATACCAATTTCATTGTATTTAACCAGTTGAAAATGTAGTAAAACTACCGTAAGTCACACGTATTGACGTGTTTCTACCTTCCGTGATCATTTTCATACATACTTAAATGCGAGGATCGAAATGCAATTCAAATTTAAGGAAAGCAAACTTGAATAAGCAGTACTCGCCTCTAGTATCCTCAAATAAATTGTACTTAAATGAATATGTTGGCAGCACAATTTCCCGGCTGTCATGAATATTTTCTTTCTACAGCTTTCGCCACATGTATATAACTTATACAATTAAACAATCATTTCCTGTTTAATTAGTGATGATATTTATTTCAATTTAGTTTTCGAGTTTGAGGTAACCACAAAACCCAATTTATTCAACCAGTCAAATAACATATCATATCTATCGTCTTTCACACCAAAATGCATTAGACAAAATTCATGCAATGCACCTCCTGGAAATCTGTATAAAGTAAGTAGTAAAAAAGTTTCATTCATTGGTATTTGATAATATGCCTTCCGAAGAATTTATGCTGAATTATCCAAATAAGGCGTTCTTTCCAGAAACAAATTTCTCTGTTGCGGTGACTGAAATGATTCATTTTTAGTTATGGAGATAAGTAGACGATACTGCTCACAGACCGTTTTTTATTGTTCAGGTTTTAAACCATCCCTATCTGAGAAGCAAAATTGGAATTTGACCTTCTACAAATCCCCTCTTCGCGGATTGCTGCAATTTTGCAACGACGATTTTTTGCTTGTTTTGTGCAAATGATTCAGCCGTAAATGAGCGGGGTAACAATGCTATTAACTGTTTCAGTACGGTTTAGCGGTAGTTTCCTCGGTTTGTTGGAAAAACTGTAATAGCTAGATCCTGTTTCTTCAAAAATTTTTGAATTTATTGTTCAAATATTAAGATTGGCTGGTTTCATTGCATTATTGAATGGGTTTTGGTATTATTTAATGTCGACTTCTGTGCTGCTACATTTTTAATTCCACTTCTTTTTTAAAAGTCTGTATGAATATAGCCGATTTAGGCATATACTATAATGATAAGGTTTGATTAGGGATAGGGATACGTACAGCTTGCGCGTAGGTGAGTGTGACGTTAGTTGAGACTGGTAAATTGGGAATTTTGTGCTTATTTTTTGTAGCTTGTTGAGGATTTTTAGTATGGTATGCAAACTTAAGGTTAACAAAAGTCCTTTACTTCGATTCCTGATAAATGCTTACTGTGAGATGATATAACGATATAATCTTTTTTAAATTTCAGGCTGCGATATAATTTCGTGGATGCTTCTATCCTATGCAAATCTCTTTTGTCTGTTTATAATATTTTACAGTCTAATATTACCGTTAATAAAATATAGCAAATTAGATATATAGTATACGTTATTTAGGAATATATAAATGCATAAGAACAGGTTTAACAGTACAAAGAATTCTTACAACATATATTTCATGTTGTTGTAAATAATTTAAAAAAATTATTTTGGCTAACTATAACAGATAGTAACCACTATTAAAATAAATTTCAGAAAATGTGAATTTTAAAAGAAATCAAACAATACCACGAACACCAAAAAAGTAAGGATACTTTGAATTTAGAATGGTAGAAAGTCTCATTATATCGAAAATGCAAGCGCAAAAAATTTCTGCAGCCTTTATTAAATGATAAGGATATCGTATGGTCTGGACAAGTTTATCATTGTAATACGAACTTGAAATTTGGCGTATCCAACTGCGAGACAATATTAAATCATTGGTTCTTGATAAGGTTTATTTTGATCATTTTTCATATTTTCTTTATTTTAAATATTTCGATGATGGATTTTCAGTGTCTTTAGTGGATAAATAATCACATGAAATATGAATGACTAATAAAGAAAGTGGATATTTTCGTCTTTTCCTTTTTATTTATAATTTTAGTGGCCAATTTCATAAATTTCTATTATTTCCCTGGATAGACACATGTGTCAATAAATGATATTACATATACGCGTAAAGTAAGCCAATTGAACAAAACTCATCAAATATCAGTTTCCCTGTGCTTCATTTAGGTTCACATTTTTAGGGTTGTGGACGTACATAAAACCTACAAAATTGCTACATAGGGAATATCGCTATTTTAGTAGTATATTATCATAAAAAAATAATAATGCACTATTATAAGTACAAGTTTAAAAATAAAGTCAGAATAAATGATCCGATAATGAATGTGTAAATATCAATCTTAATTAAGTTTTGTAGTTAAAATAAATACAGGTCTAACACCAAATTAATTACTGAAAGAATGATACCACGAATGCGCAGTGGCATGAGGATAATTGAATAAATAGTTTGTTAACAGGTGCTACACGAAAAACACAAAATTAATAGATTCTATAAGGAAACATATAATTAAGGTTGATAATGTAAAAAATATTAAATTTAATTATAGAGAGGTTTATGAAGTTTACAAAGTAATACATTTATTTATTTTATCCAAATATCCTTTAATTTCTGTAGGAACTAATTTCTGAAAACGAATGTGTCACGCATATGCCATTCATAATTGATGTAAAGGTACATATAATTTTATTAATCTAAGCGGAATTAAATTTAGACATGTGCACATCTACTAAGTTAAACGAGAGCAACTGTTATGAAATCAGTTACCTGAATGTAAATAACGCCGTCCATGCTTTATTTAATGTTTATATTTGGTTGAATGAGCCGTTAATGGCGGAAAATAAAGGGACATGAGTAATGAAATAAGAAAGAAAAATTAGGACAGGCTAAATTATCATGGTTAAGCAATACAGGGAATATTTTATTTTTCAACGAACTGTATTACAGCAAAATATTTTCTTTAGCTATTTTTTCTTTACTAACATTCCTTTCCAAAAATTTCCATTGGCAAAATATTAGTGGTTAGTTACCAATAAGTAGCACTTTATTTTTGAAGAAATTTGGCCTAACTAATGTGCCAAGTATCATGCTGCAATAAAATAATCAAGTAAGAAACAAAATTTTCAAATTATGACATTCAAACAAGCAAATTACAAACCTTTCAAATTACAAAAGAATAATAATAATTAAATTAGAAAAATGATCCAGAATCATTATTCACAGGTTTATTTTGATAAAACATAGTTTTAAACATGAACAATCTTCTAATAAATAAATAATGAATAAGCTTTCTACTCCTACCGTCTTCATAAATTTTTGAAAAGTTTATAAATCTTTATACATTCTCCTATCGCTGTTTTGCAGAACAATCTCTCTGATCTTATGACTTTCACCTTTTTAATTATCTTTACTTGTCCTGATGGGCTTGCCAAGGTTATAAATCCTACACTCTCTCAAGTTAGGACTTTTTGACTTTATATTAATGCTTAAAATAGAAAATGACTAATTAATTATTGTTAACAGAATTTATTCAGAATCATCATTGAAAAAGTTATTCTAATAAAAAATTTTGAACGGTTGGAATTTTCAAATGCCAACATACCTAAATTACTACGAATTACATGAGGACTTTTTTTCTACTGTCGTCATTTCTAACTTTTATAATAGTATTTACTACTTTTTATAATCGCACAATCCAGGTTTTCCGGTCGTATGGTATCTATCAATTCATTATATATACTGCTGTCTTTTTTATTTTTAATGTTTTCACATCTAAATTATCTCAACTAAGAAATTTTGAGCTTAAAATAATTCTTCAAACGTAAAACGACTAAGTCATTAATTCATAGATATTAGTTCAAGAACCATCATCCGTAATAAATTTTCAAAAAATATTTTTTTGAAAGGGGTGGAATAATCAAATACGAACAGAAACAATTAAGTGAATATTATATCGAAAGATTTTAAATCTCACAAATATTCATGCGTTTTAGAACGATATCTACTACGTGATATAACTTCCACTCGCTGGTATAACAAGCATTATTTATGATTATTCGCCATTTCTATCTGTTTCCAATGTTTTCACATCACTATTATCTCTAATAATGTATTTTGCATAGAAAATATTTCTTTAAAATAGAAAATGACTAACTTATTACTTTATTGATAAAGATACTTCAGTTGCAATACTATTCCAAGAAAATATTTTAAAACGAGCGGAATAATCAAATACAAAACAAGTAAGGAAGTGAGTATTATATGAAAAGTTGTTAATTCCAACAAATGTTCATGCCATTTTGACATTTCCACAGTCCCACATCGCCAATTTGTATTTCATCTTGTCTTTTCGACAAATTCATTATCTTTGCAAGGTGGTTTGTTAAAGTTTTCTCTTATAAAATTTCTCGAATTCAGAATTTTTGGCCTGGAACTATTTCATAAAATACAAAATTATTGGTCTATTGATAAAAAATGTGTTATCAAATAGGTATGCATAAATTTATTCAAATATGTTTTCAGACAAGCAGAATTGTTGAAGGCCAGTTTGAACATATATGGATGAATTATACAAGAGGATTTCCAATTGAAAAAACGGTGAAAAGTTTTGAATTTTTTCCTTCGACTTGCTATAATCTCCCATTTTTTCAGATCGTATTCTTTCCACCAATTCATTATTTTCAACTATCCATCTGGCTGGCTATGTTTACTCTTCTAAATTATCTCAATCAGAGAATTTTCTTCCTAAAACTAATTCTTAATTTAAAAATGACTAATTTAGTATTTTCTTCGCATCATTTTTTTGAATCTTAAACAAAAAGTTATTTAAACACATCAAATATGGACACAAGAGGAATTTTTCATTACCAATATAAAAAAAATATGGAAGACCTATTTGAGAAACTTCAAAATCACACAGCGTCCCTACCCTTGGGAAATTTTTCTACAACTAGTTAGATTCTTTTATCTGGGCTTCGTTAAACAGTCTGTATGATTTTCTGGTTTTGACCAATTTATTATCTTTACTTTTTGTCTGGGTTTTTCCAAAATGTTATTTTTTTAAATTAACTCATCTAATGAATGTTTTTCCTTACACATTTTTAAAAAAATTACAGTATAATTAATCACGTGGTTATTCAAACAATTTTTAAACATGTAGAAATTTAAACTTAAATATGAATAAATGAGTAATATTTATATGAGGTTACATCTTCTCTCACAGAAACTCATACTCTCCGAAAACGTTTCTAATTCTTGATAAAACCACTCATCACTTGTTTGAAAAACATTATTACTTATCCTGTGGTATCCACAATTGCACTACGTTTACTTTTTCTGTTTAATTTGTCAATGCTTTAAATTCTTTATTATGCTAGCGAATAAAAGCTTGGCCTTAAACTAATTAGTGAAATGAGAAATCGCTATTTTTAAAAAGTATTTAAGAAATATACTATAATCAACATACAACAGGTTATTTAAATATATCAATTTTATACAAGAGGAGTTTTCAAACATCAATATATATAAATGAACACGAGTTAAACGGGGATTTTTCAATCCCTCACACATATTTGTACATGTTAAGAAAGTTTCTACAACTTGCCAAAACCTACAGTTGCTAGTTTGAAAAAAATTCGTTCTGATCGCGTGGTTTCAACCGTTTCACAATTTTGCTGTCTTGTGTACCCTTGCTTTTTCTATTTAGATATCTTAACTCAAACACTTTATTTAACATAAAGATTACGTCCTCCTAATCGGTCTGCTTGGCAATGAATTTTTCCGCCGATATAAATTGTGGACTTCAGTTATTCTGAGAGACGCAATCCTCTATGCCATTTCATTTAATGAACACATTTTACCGTAATACGTTTTATTTAGCAATGCAATAGCCATTGTAAATCTGGGTTACATGGAAATTAAATTCGATGTATCAAGTCTATGCTGGAGCTAAATGGGAAGTTTGGCTCAAGGCCGCCTTAATAGATACTCATACACCTGTTCGGATACAAGGGTATCTAAATGTGTCGTATAACGATAACACTATGAATAGCATGAAGAACAAATGACTGCTATGAACAACGGTGTCCATTCCCGGTACAAAATATTCCGTCACAGGAAAAAGACTTATTAAGTCGTCATGTCTCTAAGAATCACTGCTTAAAACTGCCAGATAATCTACCTGTCATCTAAAGGTAATTCCTATGGCCATTAACTTTAGGAATCTTGATGATATCAATTTACATATACGTAAATCAACCAACTGGTTTATCTATATATTACTCCTTTGTTATTTAATTTCACAAAATTTTGCATAGTTGGTTTCTTGCACATGCCGTTGTAAAAGGTGTTTCATTCTTGGCTTAACACACCTAGACTTTGTAGGAGATAAGCGTGTAAAAAAATATTTACCAAACAAAACTCTCAATATGCTAAAATATTTAGTGATTTTTTTTAGAAAAAAATAGTCCATCGCTCAATTTTTATGATAGTCAACTTTTACTAAACAACCACATACCACTTATTATTCATTGCTTCGTAATGGTATACTGTGAATAGTCTTTTAATGCAATCGACGAGTGTCAGCAGACGCCCTGATTATTTCCTCTTTATTCTCGACAATGCTCATCTGCACATTCATAAAATTTTCGTCCATTTTAATAAATTATCTGATGCTGTTGAATATAATTGACCGTAAGTATGTATCATT
Organism: Eudiplozoon nipponicum; assembly: GCA_029291075.1. Classification (NCBI taxonomy): domain Eukaryota; kingdom Metazoa; phylum Platyhelminthes; class Monogenea; order Mazocraeidea; family Diplozoidae; genus Eudiplozoon; species Eudiplozoon nipponicum. The sequence goes on from JAQBSW010000954.1 coordinate 131,795, forward strand.
GATCCAACGGATTTTACATTTACATGCATTTGTTTAAATTAAGCCTGCCTACGTTAGACAAAAAAATCAAATTTTAATAATTCAGTTGCATAATATACAAAATTATTGTCAGTCGCACATGCGGGCGCATTTCGTCCTTCCTTGGTGATTATCATAAAAAACAGTAAACCGAGTAACGAGGATCAAATCGGAATGCAAGTCAAGAAAAAGCATATATGCGTCTCTCACCCATTTTAGTCTCGCATACAATTTATTGGAATTGAAATTTCGATTCCACATCTTCTATGCGTTCACGATTATAAAATTGTGCAGCCTTACATTATTGAATAACCTTTGATCCTGCTGGTGTTGATAAAAAATTTAAAATTAGGCTTGCGTGCTGTAGATAAACGTTAATGCTATTTTACATATTAAGACACATAAACGTTGTATAATAAACCATTTGACGACATTATATCTTTAATCAACGTATCCGTTTACTTCTTTATAACACGAATAAGAAAGTTTATTCGAGAAATCAGCTTCTTAGAGATTTAACTGCAATTCAACCAACAACTGATCATTTTATTCTCCTTGCAATTACTTAGCAGTTCCGTGAGTTATAGTTATATTCATCTCCGAGTACAAACTAGAGATTGAGTTTTATCACGGAAATCTAAAATAGCTTATGCTCTGACAATATTTTCGTTTAAAATACATCTAAATAACTTCAGCAAAAATCAAAAATAAAATAAAACAAGCAAAATTAAATTGATGATAAGAAATTTTGTGCAGTAGGAATATTAAGATCACACTTTAATGTGCTAGGTGATTTAAATTACATGATAAGGACAATAAAATTCTTAACCATAGTTCTTAATTCTAACCAAGCTAAACTATTTAACATTGTCTGGAATGAATTATTTAAATATGGTTATTCTTTTAAAATTAAATACCGAAGAGATCACGATATACAATTCATCTTTAAAAGTTTAAGAAGAGAAGTTATTTTTATGTGCCAACTTTAATAGTTACAATAAAAATGAAAACTACGAAAGGTATTTAGAGAGACAAAAGGAAAAATTAGTCTAAAATCCTATAATGTTACATGCCTTAGGATAGATAAATTTTACGCTAAATCAAGGTCTGTCAATTCTTCTTGGCACTTCACAAAGCAACTATATACCTCTTATTGAGTTGCGTGCATAATTTGATATCTTTGCGAAATAAATTTGTATAGGCACTGATTAATTTCCATTGATCTATTTGTGAGTTTTGGCATTTTTTATTTCGATGTCATTTTCAGCACCTCTCTATTTAAGTTATAACATATTTTAAGTTAATTAGTCACGAATCTGCCTCTTTAGTCCCAAATAGAAATTATGTGCAGATATCGTGACAAAAATTTGTTACAAAATTAAACATTGACAGTGTGGGTGCTGATTACATTTATTTACAGCACAAATGAGAGCTTCAGATAAACAAAAATTGCATTGAATTAAAGTAGTCTCACAGAAATGCAGTTTCCGTTAGTCATACGTACTGACGTGAGTCGACTATCCGTGGTCGTTATCAAAGTATGACGGCAATCTAATCACCAAAGATAAAACTGAAATGCATATAAAATTAATGCAAATCCAGATATGCGCTAATTATCCTACCAAGTATTAAAAAAATTTACGTGATGGAAATATGAGCTGCTCAATTTCTATTTAGTCAAGAACATAAATTAGTGTCGTTTTCGTCACACGTATATAAATAATGCAAACAAAGATAACAATTCTTTACATCAAATTTGCGAACTTGAGATAAGCATTAATCCATTGTACATAACCAGTAGCACAAAGTAGCAAACCTACTGTACAAAAAGTACTAAAGCGTTTTAGCTGTACATAATCATCATCAGACCACGAAGGGAAATTGTCGAATGAAAATCAAATTGTACTTCACATACAGTGTATGAAAAATCAGGTATGCGCTTCACACAACACGAAGTCCCGCATACACTTTCATTAACTGGAAATAATTTCTGCCTAAATTTTATATAGTTACGCAAATAAAATTTATGCAGACTTTGATTGATGTGCTTACGATAAACTATTTAAACACATTCATTACGATTTTTAACCGATACTGTTTCAAATGCCGTAATAATTAAACATTACTCGAAGCTTATTCTAAATGACGTCAAACTATATTCCATTCTTAATGCATACCATCAGGGGCTAAATTAGTGTCTACATGAAAAAGATGATTTGTTCAAAGTAATTGGGCTGCCCAAACGAAATAAATTATTTATAGCGTATTACATTATATATTATGATATAAAATCATTTGTTTAAGGGGAAAAGATCTCAGATGTTGTTGGCAACCATAGTTGATATAAATATTAATATCAATAAAACTGCGATATTGTACTGTGTGTAGTTCTACAAAGTGGTGAATCAAATTCTAACTTCTAGCCTTGAAAGAAGACTAGCCCAAATCAGTCTATGCTTTTCTTCATTAGTTATAATATTTTACCACATTTGTCCAGCTTTGCTTAGATCTGTACCGTCAGTGATTTTATTATGATTTGATAAAGTTGATGATTTCATCCAAAGTACAGATTGCTATCTTGGCTAAATGCTTAAATGTATAATCTGTGATTTACAATCCAAAAGGATTTCGGATAAACTTGTAATACTCCGTGCAAAAAAATCTAATATGTTATGCCCCAATCTAGAAGATCCAATTGTGATATTTTCTGTAATTCTGGTCATCTTTGAACAGTTTCGACTTGACAGGGAATACAAATATTTTTTTATCGTAGCTCAATTTAATAGACGGTAGTTACTACAAATCAACTATTCAATTGGTCTATGTTTCGATGTTTCCAAAATGAAGAAAGTAACATTTTAATTGGTGCAACTGGAAACTTAATCGTGCAAGTACTTTGCTTTATCTATGACTTTATTGTTGTCACTCTTTGCTTGAACACGGAGTCAGTCTTTAAGTGAAAGTGTTAATAGCATATTATTTAAAATTAAATAGTTAGTGCATCATGTAATTGAAGAATATCTTAGCAAATACAATGAATACAATCAACGAGTATATGTGAATACAAATCAACACAAATTCATTGTTGACTCGTTTCAAAGCATAGCATAACTAACGCCGTATGCAGTTAATATTTCTTTGGGCCTTCATTGATAATCATCAAAACAGAACGGCAAAATTGCAAATAGAGTTTAAACTACAATGCGTATGTAATATTTGGAAATGGTGAGATTTGAATTTACACATAATAGTTTAAAATTCATTTGATGTCACTGAATTGTCAGCAGCGCAGTTTCTTTTCAGTCAGGTTTGTGTATATTTTCCAGTCTTTTGACTGTTAACAACGAAAGCTTAGTGCTTATATAATGTCTAAATACTTAATTTGAAGAATATATTTCAATAGCCACGCAATAAATCACGGTTTGATTAAAAACTCCGTGACTCGATATTACTGAAAAATATAAGAAAGTGTAGCTATTTTTAATTATGTCTACCTCATTTTAAAAGTTGAATTGCCTACAGAATAGCTATTCTGATTATGTGTACTATTTTTAAGCATGTGCATTTACTCTTTTTAGTAATCTTACTATATTGCCAGTGCTAAGCCATATTGCAATTCAACCTCAATAAATGAACCATATTTCAGATAAATTCCGTCATGACAACTGATTATATTTTTCAAGATTGTCCATTTGAAACTTATATTTCATAAAACTTTTGTGTTATATTGTAGATTTAGCGAGTCACATCGAGGAAAGGCATTACTTTTCAAAAGTATGAAGGATAATGAGGTTATCACTAATTATCTCCATCGGGATGCCTGCGATGAACTCTTAATTTTAAAGGTAATTCGTTTACAGAATATTCAACTAGGCTTTGCAGATTTTTTACAGCCAATATAATTAATTCTAATTGAAATGTTGACCACAAATTGCTCCGACGAAATGCTTTAACGGACACACTCATTTTACTAAGATTTACCTTCACCATTCATTCATCATCTGAGTCTGTAACTGTTAGTCAAATATACAAACAAAATATACAACCTATATACACTAAACCATTCTCACAAGAAAACAGTTATTGAAAAGAAATGCATTTAGTAGTGACAGTTTTTTTATAAAATGCTATTAGACGTTTCGTTGGATAGGTCCAAATGAGATATTTGAAAATGTTCATTGGCCCCTAAAACCACGTGCTAAACTGAATGGGAAACAATCTTTAAATCTAACCGTTGCAGTAAGTTTTCTCTAAATAATAACACAAGCCACAGTGTTCAGACTCCGTAAAACGACACAAGCTAACTCTACAGAATATTTAAGTTTGATATTAGATTATAGACAAGAATTTTATTGTCATATGATCGAAAATGATTCTAAATTTAATCTGAAATATTTAAAACAAATAAAATATATAAACTTTTATTCATTTAAAAATAAATTGACTTTGTTGTAATTTTTCAGCCTCTCGGTATAACTTCTTTTCCGCAGAATGACATAAAACAATACGAAACATCACACAATGTAATAAAATCATTTATAAATTGGAGTTTCATGGTCGGTAGCAACTTTTTCTTTGTCCCATTAAAACGGGAGTCTTTAAAAAGGTCATTGTGAGGGATGTTTAAACGATTGCAACAAACACTCGCGCAATCAAGAACCGTATAATTGTTTAATAGACATGAGCTCTTTCATCACTGTAATTTTGCTTAAAGAGTTGATTAAAACGGTTAATTTTTAAAATTATTTTAATTGATGACGAAAATAGTGACTTTATTTTAAGCAGGGAGTAATCGGATAAAATGCCTGGGCTTTAAGTTTATAGAGGTAACTTAGATTCAAGCCCGATCTGAAAATGAATTAGACTAAATTTGGATATGAAAGACATAGCTAGGCCTGAAGAATAGAATAAAACTTGAAAACAGACAAATTATTTATCAAGTTTGCGATCTTGAAGTAAACACTAATCCCATTATATTCAATCAGACGTCGAAAAACAGAAAAAACTACTGTCAGTCACATGTACTGACGCATTTCGAACTTCCATGATCACCATCAGAGTACGACGGCAAACTGACTAGAGAGGATCAAACTGCAATGTATATATAAATGATGCCGGAGATTGAAATTTCATGAAATATCTATTACTACATACAATATAAACATTTTGGTCTATTTTAAACACTTTATATACTTAATAAGTCCATATTTCAGATTACTTAACATTAACACACATGCTTAATAAAATTGCTATTTGCCATCGCATTATTTAATCAGTCATGGTATTTGGACAGTTTTCGTCAATTTTACATACCATTGAATTTCGACATTCAAACCATTTTAATTTATGGTACATTTTGCGCGCAGCATAAATTTTGTAGCTAAAATTGCTGATCCAATTGTGAACATTTAGAATCAAAGATTTCATTTTAAGAGTATTCGCGAAATTAATTTTTTTATTACAGGTTGCATAAACTGCCCACTTTTTATAATTTTATCCAATAAGGCCTAATAATTAGTTTTCTCTCTTGAACAAACTTTCTAAATCTATATTTATATGAATTCGTTTCGACAAAATAACATATATGTTTCAATTATTTTATGTGCTGATGAAGGAAGATTTGGCAAGCAATAAAAGTAAAATTTTCATTAACGTCGACCTCAAATATAATTTATCAGTATTCATGTTTAAGTTTTCCATCAATTTATTTTGACCTACTGACGAGATGGTTAATAACTAAATTAAATGGGAATTAAAACTTAAATTCCTGCTTCATATCGATTGGTGTATACTTATCTGCAATTGCGCAACAATTAAACAAATGTTAGTTGCTCGGACGGTGAAAACCATTATTTAAATTAAGGTTTTGATCTTGATGCAAAAACCAGTCCCATTATATACATGCATTTTTCAGTGTAACCTAAATACTGCGTAATATAGAAAAGGCAATTCATCCAGTAGACCGGTTTTGTCTTAATTGAGAAATACGTAGAGGTTGGTTCACAAAAACAATAAACTAAGTTAACACAAAATGTGTTGGTTTCGTTTAGTCGTAGTCACTTCCAAGTTAGGATTTTAATTTGAATATTGAATTACTATATGGAATATTACACGTTTAGTGCTCGTTTTACTATAATAAATGCATGTCAAATATGTGAGTGCATTCAAACACGCGTGTGATTTTTTCAAATTCAATTTGGCTTATTTTAACTTTGGCATTTTGTTACTTTAAACCACTTGATAATTATTTCGTTTTCCTGGTAAATTTGTTCAATGACTTCGTTTAGCCAATGTATTACTTGAAATTCATTTAAATATCAATAAAAACAGAATACCATTATACATTTATAGAGTTTTAAAATTGAATAAAATATATTTTGCCTATCTATAAATAATTTTACAATAATTGAATGCTCGGATGCTGGTCACAGTTATTTATATCAAGTTTGCGAGTTTGAAGTAAACACCAATCCCATTGTATTTAACCAGTCGTCGAACAACATAACAAAACTACCGCCAGCCGCAACGGCTGGATTGGTTTTTACTTCAAGCTCGGAAACTTGATATTTATAAATAAATAGTCGAAAACATGTAACAACCTAAAAATATCTTTCTGTGTGTTTTATAAGATCATCAACTGTTTGACTGATTTTCCGGATTTTCGTGCTCTCTATCGCGATAATGAGGTGTTAGTAAGTTACTCAATTGTTTCAATTTAAAATTGAACGATTATTTTTCAGAAAAATGCTTTTATTGTTTTTTATTGCTTATAAATGCACTAAAGTGAACATACTATTGTGAATTTATAGTCTTAGTAGGATAGATTTAATTTCTAAAATTTGCTAAATCTTGACATCCATAAAACCTTATTTACAGGTAGGTATTTTATGATATAACTGAACATGATTTTGTGATATATATATATGATATTTTTATAGGAATAACAGGTATTTAGAATGATTTTACTGCTTATCATACTTAAAGTAATAATTATCGTTAAAATCAGCGTCCGAACACCTATTGTGTCATTCCAATTAAATCGCGCACACTGAATGACCTTATGTGAAGCGAAATAGAATAATATTTGAATATGATTTAAATCTCATAGGCTATAAGTCTATTCGAACTACAATAAAAAACTGTCTGTGTAAATTTAACATCGCAGAAGATAGCAAGCATAATTAAAAAACCCGACCGCTTTTGGCCTTATTATGTATTTTAATTCTGGGAATTCGAAATGGAGTCTTTAAACTGCGCTACTGTAGGTGATCATTTACTGCAATTGTCCTTTTAGATCATAAGGTCGAAAGCACGGTTTTTTCTTAAGGGATGAGTGACAAAATCATTGAATGATATATAATTGAAATTAATCTCATGCAATACACCGCTTCTTTCACATAGGGAATGACTCCGAACATAATTCTTTGAGTTTAAATACCGGCCGTGGGAAATCCTACAACTATTGATGAGTGGTTCCTAAAATCATAACGGGCCTAGGTGATCAATTGCGATTCTTGTTAATTTTGTATGAACAACATGTATATTTTCCATTTTTTCTTTCTACAGGACAAAAATAGACACTAGTTACATTTTCGACCTTGAAACAATCGAGTATCTATCATCTCTTGAAGCGCGATATAATACGTCAATTTAAAATCCGGGTAATAACGGATTCACGGATTCTGTGTATAACATTTGATTCCTTTTTTTATTCATTTTATATAATAAAAAAGCACCTGGCCCAAACATTCACCAGATTCATCAACGTGATATTTTAATCAACTGGCCACGAATCATAAAACACATCAACGATTTGCTTGCATTCAGGCCAGGCAAACACCCAATCGTCCAGACTCAACAAACATTCGATCGGATTGGCAACAAACGGCTGCACATACGGCGCCAGAAATTTTAAAACTATATGAGAACAAAATGGAGGAACAAGGCGAAACGAAAGACGACACTCGGGGGAAAAACATTCATACACATAACAGTAAAAAATGTAAACAGATGGTTAACTCTCAGTCTATCAATACATGAATGACAAGATTTTAGACATCACTTTGCATTACAACGAAAAGGTCACCTACATGCAAACTAACACAAACAGGGACACATACGCGTATACACTTACCTAGCAGCCCAAAAAAGATATAGATGTAAAACCGAGTTATACTAGTTGCCACCCGCATAAACAAATAAAAACTCAGGTTGCAAATAATTAAAAGATTGTAAAGTGAAGTTTGGGATTCTCGAAATAAATGACCATTATCCACTTTGTTATTAATGTGCTTTTTCTTCCTAATTAGAAATATATGGCATATTTTTCCAAGGCAATGGACATAATAAAGAGTATATGTACATATATATCTCGTTAAAAAAGTAATCAATCTTAATTACTTCCATGTTTTCGATTATATGGTCTATTTCGTTGTACTTGGATGCTATTCTTGCTTTTGTTGTAAAACGAAATTTCTCCTCTAGATTCTGTTTTAGACATAATTTATTATATTACTCATCGACATTCAGTTTGGCTGTTTAAACAGTAATTTCCCATCAGTACATGCGTAAACCTTTTTCATTATCCTTAATAAAAACCTTAGCTCATAAAAGTTTTTGAATCCGTGGAACCGCTAACTATTTTCTATTGCCGAAGACCACTTATTATTGTTTTTAAAAGTTCGCCACATGTCTGCCTAAGTCTAATTTAGGATTGAATATAATATCTTTTACAGAAAGAAGAGAATAGTTTAACGAACTATAACAATGTTGTTCGGCGAGGTTATTCTATATAACCGACATTGCTTAATTTTGTTATACAGTTTTACTTTTATTGGGAGAATAATTGATTCCACCCTGAAGCGAACTCAAAAAGACATCAGTGGAAGTTTCAGGACAACATAAAATGTATTCGGGAAAAATGAAATAGACTGCAACTCTACAGTTTCAGTAAATATATCAGCAAAAACTGCGCGAATGAATTACTTGAAATTTATTGTTAAAGTCATATAAATTGGAAGCAATAAGCTAGACATTGAGCGTTGACCTGCTTAATTCAATTTATTGCTTGTAGTTATTCCATTGGAAGGCCCCCGCACTTCCTTTGTTACTAGGTGTGCAACACCTAATACAATATTTTTGTATTGTTTGTTTTTTTTACATTTTCTGATTTTTAAACCATAGAAGAATTTATTTATTGAACTTGTATCTCTCAAAAGAACATTGTCATTTTCGAATGTATCATCTTCAGCTGCCTATTGCCTATTTCGAATGACACATCAAAACGTTTTAATAGCTGAAATTGTCGCAATTCATATTGAATTATTGGTAGGACGTTTAAAGGGTTCTAATGTTAGCATGTATCCCAAGTTTGCTAACTTGCTTTGAGCATTTTTATCAACACCTGTGCTCTCAAGACCGCCTATTTGTGTATTTTATATAAATGTGACGAAAGCTCCAAAGCAGTAATGTTTTTGAGTTCACAAAAATATATAAATGACATTCGAGTCAAGTTAATTTTATGTGAGTATACTAGGGTTAGATCCGCATTTATAAGTTTCAATCTTTTACACATAAATACCGTTTTGATCCTCGTTTGCCCGTTTGCTGTTTTGCTATGATGATAGATGCGCTAGTACGTTTGAATGGAGGTGGTTTTTCAATATTTTGCGTCGGGCTAAATAATGGGATCGACTTTTGTTCCCAATCTTCGAACTTGATTTAGATAAAGGAAAAATAATTCTACCTGAAATAATACATTTGTAGCCTTACCTTGTATTGCGGTTTTGGGCCAAAATTGTTAACATATATACAATACTTCATTTTCGCTATCTTGGCAGATTTTTACACGTGCCAATATTCCGATTGCTCAGTTGGGTGTCATGTACACAACTAGCATCGAATCGGTAAAAAAGCAGAATCGAAAGATTGTGATGTGGCAATGTAATTTTTGGTAGTCATAATTAAACTTAACTGTATTGCATTGGTTCCTCTTCTAGCTTTTTGTCAGCATTCTTCAAAATTACCATCTGGAAAAATTTCGTGATGTGGCATTGGATCGTGCTCAGTGGTACTAGGCTTTCAGATGTACAATGGTGTCATAGTATTCTTAGGTGTCTTATTTTTTATCGGCAATGAGTACTGCGAGTTAAGGTCGTTATACGGAATATCAAGGTGAAAACGCATATAAACCTGAACAACTTAATATCTAAGCCTTTTGGTTTACGTTACTAGTTTTATATGTATTATTTAAATCAAGCTCGCAAACGTATTAAAGAATTGTTACCAAAACCTGTGCAAGCAATGATTGCTTAATGGCGTTATATGTAGTTTGAATGCCTTGATGGCTTTATCTGTTTTTTTTCTATTTAAGTAGCTGTTTTCAAGTAAACAAGATTTATTTACTTATTATAAATCATATTTCCTCACTCAATTTCTCTCTCTCTAAGTTATTGCCGGGTGATGCAGCTACGAGCGGATACAATAAAATCTATTTCTGGAGGTTAATACTTAGACATTGTGCTAGTTAATAGAACTTAATATTTCCCCAGAAATCGCTGGGTTTCCCTGAAAAATACATCTGTCTGCATATTTTTTTTTATTTTGGTGTACTGTGTGTATTTAAGTCAAAATTAATAGTGAACATCAGACTTATGGGTCTTCTTAATTTAGGGCAAAATCCAAGGTATGCCATGAGCATATTATATATTGCCTATAGACACAATGTCACGAATAATCCTTACAGCATGTGCTGGTTATCAGACAGATAAGTAGATGAATCTAGTATATTTAATTAAGGCACTCATTTAATTGAGTACTGTTTAAGCTGAGGATTTCAATCTGCATTTATCAGAACTGGAAACGATTTAAAAGTAGTTTGGTAAGATCACCGCTTAGACATTTGAATTTAATACTTATCTGTACAGTAATAGAACAAATATCATACAATATAGTCTTCATAGTATAAATAAAATTATAATATATATAAATATAATAATAAATAATACAAAAGATGTTGAGTTTTTATGCATTTATCAGAGACGAGCGTACTTATTTATAACAAATAAAACATTCGTTCTTTCGACTGAAACGAAAGATTTTTAATCTCCATATTATTTTATAAGAGAACGAACGAAATAGAGATAGTTCAACGAACATTGGTTACGCGAATGGTGATAACGATTAATATAATCAAGGTTGCGTTCTTGAATTAAGCACCTGACCCATTAATTACTTACATATGCCAGTATAAACTAAGTGTTGTGGAGTATAGAAAAGGCAATTCATCCAGAAGACTGGTTTCGTCCTTATTGGGAACTCATCATGTACTGGTCAGAATTTGCCGCGAACAGGGCTCGAACCTGGGAACGTCTGCTTCGGAATCTGGTGCTCTACTTGAAGCTTGCAATCTTGATTTAAAGAATAATTACCAGCACCCGTGCACTCAATTATTGTTTAATTGTAAATTGAAGTTTTATCGCACAAATTGCATTATATATTTTCTCCCTATAAACTAAATATTGCAGAATGTAGACAAGCCAATTCATCAAGTAGACTAGTTTTGCCTTTATTGTTATTTAATATGGCTTTGATTCTAATCGGATTCATTTACTTCCAAGTTTTGCATTCAAGCATTATGGCACATGTGCCGGCACCGACTATATGCGTGTGTGTATCTACATGTATATATAATATATGTAACATTATAGCTTTCTTTCGTTACTACAAATTGATTTTACTGAGCTTCAAAATTCACGTTTTCTTCGCTCTCTTATACATTGGGTGATAATGTTTCTTCGTGCTGTTCATACAGAAATGGAGCCGAAGTATAGCAGTAGTAACATAAGTTAGTGCACTAATCAACAGGCTAGTAACTTAACGGTTTCGAAAATAAAAATTTTTATTAACAAATATTCTATATAATATACTGTTAATTACATAATTATCATTTATGCCATTGGGTTTTCTGACAAGTTTGAATGGCTAAATTTTTCTGCACCTTCTATTGTATTTTGACAAGTTTACCCCTGTTGTGTTTTTATCAATATCATATTTCATCCTAAATTTTAAAGACAATTACAATTAGTTTTTTGCAATTAATTCTTAGTGGATGAATTTTTCGTCAAAGTCATGCATATACACATTACAAAATGATAAATAAAGCAATGACCCATTACATTATTAGTAATTCAAACAGCATCTGAAATTACGCAGTCACCCTTGTCAGAAAACTACATTGAACTTATAAATAATTTACAAACCTCTTTAATATTTCTTTGACAAACAATGCGATAATCATGAAATATATCACTCTCCAGCAATCTGTGGATATTGAGCTACAGTAGGGCTTGTGGCCATGTTGTCGAAGAATCAAACTATATTACCGCCGACACGCGCAAACCATAGTCGACAACAAGACATTAAATGAGCGTTAATGGTACTATGAGGGCAGCATCGTCAACTGGCATCCTTATTACTTAGTCTAGAACTTTTAGACGATGCCAGTGTAAAGAATCACAAGCGTTTTCAAATTAAACTAAAGCATAATCAAATTAGCCTTAGTAAAACTTTAATTATAAAAATGTTTTACTCTGATAGACTTGATGTAACATTTCCTGATTCATCTTACTAGTTCACGTTTTGTCTTAAACTGAAAGAATAATTAAGATGACTGAAGTTGGTTTCATAAAGGCAGACAGGTAGTAAAGAAATTGCATTTTCGCAGTTGCAGGTATCACTCACAGTACCATTATCTTGTGCTGGGTTATAAATATATGTTGTCACATTCAAGAGATGCTTCCTTCTTCTTCTCTATTCCAGTATCTACAAAAAAATACTTTTATAAGTTATAAGAAGCGTAATAAGCAAAAAGTTAAAACAAACTAGTTCAAATATGACCAGAAGGATAAACCAAAGACAGGCTCCTACTGATGAGTCGCCAGTAAGCACGAAACGAATGTGCATGAGATTATACTTTCCGTTCATGCTGCCTTTGGTTTATCCTTCTGGTCACAGCTGAACTAATTTGTTACTAGGTTCGCAAAACCTAATACATACTTGCATATATATTAGTTCTTCGCAACAAACAGTATTTAACTGTAATATATTGAATTGAATGATGTCATGCTTACCGCGAAATGTGATAACTGATATCGATGAAGGCCAGAGTGTATGGTTTAACTGGAGTAACAGGTGTTCGGAAATTGTTGTAATTCTCAATTTGGGTGAACTTTAGCATAAATTTATATCCATCAGGTTGGTATCATGTACCGACTCGGAAACCATAGTGTTAGTATCCGGTACTCATCGATTTCAAAAAAAGGTATCAGTTACTAACACAATGGCCATAGTGTTAGTATCCTTTACAGACTTGGTATATATATTATATAGTGTGAGTTAGCATTGAAGTCGTATTGTCGTTGACTTCAGATTATGTTAGCTTCACTATTACAGGTTTACACATTCGTCATATAGTGTGAGTTAGCATTGAAGTCGTATTGTCGTTGACTTCAGATTATGTTAGCTTCACTATTACAGGTTTACACATTCGTCTAGGAGATTGTACCGTCCTATTATTCCACATTCTTCTACCAAATATATAGTGGTTAAAGGGCGTAATACCGGCTCCTACTGATGAGTCGCCAGTAAACACGAAACGAATGTCTATGAGATTATACTTTCCGTTCATGCTGCCTTTGGTTTATCCTTCTGGTCACAACTGAACTAATTTGTTACTAGGTCTCGCAACACCTAATACATACTTGCATATATATATATATATATATATATATATATATATATATATATATATATATATGTAAGTCTTCGAAACAAACGTATTTAACTGTTATATTTTGAATTGAATAATGTCATGCTTACCGCGAAATGTGATAACTGAAATCGATAAGGCCAGAGTGTATGGATTTACTGGAGAACAGGTGTTCAGATATAGTTGTAATTTCAATTTCGGTGAACTATAGTATACATTGATATCAATCATGTTAGTACCATGTACCATTTCGGTACTATAATGTTGGTATCGGTTACTAACACAATAGCCATAGTGTTAGTATCCTTTACAGACTCGGTATTTATATTATATAGTGTGAGTTAGCATTGAAGTCGCATTGTCGTTGACTTTAGATTATGTTAGCTTCACTATTACAGGTTTACACATTCGTCTAGGAGATTGTACCGTCCTATTATTCCACATTTTTCTACCAAATATATAGTGGCTAAAGGGCGTAATACCGGCTTCTACTGATGAGTCGCCAGTACGCACGAAACGAATGTGCATGAGATTATACTTTCCGTTCATGCTGTCTTTGGTTTATCCTTCTGGTCATAACTGAACTAATTTGTTACTAGGTCCGCAACACCTCTTATATACTTGCATATTGATATATATTAGCTCTTCCAAACAAACAGTATTTTACTGTTATATTTTTAATTGAATGATGTCATGCTTACCGCGAAATGTGATAACTGATATCGATAAAGGCCAGAGTGTATCGATTTTCTGGAGAAAAAGGTGTTCAGATATAGTTGTAATTTTCAATTTCGGTGAACTATAGCATACATTGATATAAATGATGTTAGTATCATGTATCTTTTCGGTACTATAATGTTGCTATCGGTTACTGACACAATAGCCATAGTGTTAGTATCCTTTACAGACTCGGTATATATATTATATAGTGTGAGTTAGCGTTGAAGTCGCATTTTCGAAGACTTTATATGATGTTAGCTTCACTATTGCAGGTTTACACATTCGTCTAGGAGATTGTACCGTCCTATTATCCCACATTCTTCACCCAAATATATAGTGGTTAAAGGGCGTAATACCGGCTCCTACTGATGAGTCGCCCGTAAGCACGAAACGAATGTGCATGAGATTATACTTTCCGTTATGCTGTCTTTGGTTTATCCTTCTGGTCATAACTGAACTAATTTGTTACTAGGTTCGCAACACTAAATACATACTTGCATATATATTAATTCGCAATAAACAGTATTTAACAGTTAAAGCAAACATTTACGTGCAAATCCTCCTAATCTAGCTGCATTAAGTATGACATACATAGTAACAAGTGCTCTAACCACTGAGCTATCCTGCCGCACACTACACTACACACAATTTTCAGTTATATACTAACTAATGTAACTTGATTAGTCAATTTTTCCTTTAGGTGGAGCTCATATGGCATCCATTTAGACCCAAAGTTTCAACTAACCATGCCCAATCTGTCATTACTGAACAGACACCACATTACATGGGGAAATGGTATTGAAATGAACATATATATAATTAAACGAACATTGGTTGCGCGGGTGGTGATAACAATTATTATAATCAAGGTTGCGGTCTTGATATAAACACCTGAGCCATTAATTACTTACATATGTCAGTTTAAACTAAGAATTGTATAGTGTAGAAAAGGCAATTCATCCAGTAGACCGGTTTCGTCTTATTGGGAACTCATGAAGTACTGGCCAGAATTTGCCGCGGACAGGATACGAACCTGGGCACGTCTGCTTCGGAATCTGGTGTTCTAACCAATGAGCTATCCTGCCGCACACTACACTACACACAACTTTCAGTTATATACTAACTAATGTAACTTGGTTAGTCAATTTTTCCTTTAGGTGGAGCTCATATGGCATCAATTTAGACCCAAAGTTCCAACTAACCATGCCCAATCTGTCATTACTGAACAGACACAACATTAAATAGGGAAGTGGTATTGAAATGAACATTTATATAATTAAACGAACATTGGTTGCGCGGGTGGTATTAACAATTATTATAATCAAGGTTGCGGTCTTGATATAAACACCTGACCCATTAATTTCTTTACATATGTCAGTATAAACTAAGAATTGTATAGTGTAGAAAAGGCAATTCATCCAGTAGACCGGTTTCGTCCTTATTGGGAACTCATCAAGTACTGGCCAGAATTTGCCGCGGACAGGATACGAATCTGGGCACGTCTGCTTCGGAATTTGGTGCTCTAACCACTGAGCTATCCTGCCGCACACTACACTACACACAATTTTCAGTTATATACTAACTAATGTAACTTGGTTAGTCAATTTTTCCTTTAGGTGGAGCTCATATGGCATCCATCTAGATCCAAAGTTTAGACCCAAATTCTGGCCAGTACTTGATGAGTTCCCAATAAGGACGAAACCGGTCTACTGGATGAATTGCCTTTTCTACACTATACAATTTTTAGTTTATACTGACATATGTAAGTAATTAATGGGTCAGGTGTTTATATCAAGACCGCAACCTTGATTATAATAATTGTTTTCACCACCCGCGCAACCAATGTTCGTTTAATTATATAAATGTTCATTTCAATACCATTTCCCCATGTAATATGGTGTCTGTTCAGTAATGACAGATTGGGCATGGTTAGTTGGAACTTTGGGTATAAATGGATGCCATATGAGCTCCACCTAAAGGAAAAATTGACTAACCAAGTTACATTAGTTAGTATATAACTGAAAATTGTGTGCAGTGTAGTGTGCGGCAGGATGGCTCAGTGGTTGGAGCACCAGATTCCGAAACAGACGTGCCCAGGTTCGAATCCTGTCCGCGGCAAATTCTGGCCAGTACATGATGAGTTCCCAATAAGGACGAAACCGGTCTACTGGATGAATGCCTTTTCTACACTATACAATTCTTAGTTTATACTGACATATGTAAGTAATTAATGGTTCAGGTGTTTATATCAAGACCGCAACCTTGATTATAATAATTGTTATCACCACCCGCGCAACCAATGTTCGTTTAATTATATAAATGTTCATTTTCAATACCATTTCCCCATGTAATGTGGTGTCTGTTCAGTAATGACAGATTGGGCATGGTTAGTTGGAACTTTGGGTCTAAATGGATGCCACATGAGCTCCACCTAAAGGAAAAATTGACTAACCAAGTTACATTAGTTAGTATATAACTGGAAATTGTGTGTAGTGTAGTGTGCGGCAGGATAGCTCAGTGGTTAGAGCACCAGATTCCGAAATAGACGTGCCCAGGTTCGTATCCTGTCCGCGGCAAATTCTGGCCAGTACTTGATGAGTTCCCAATAAGGACGAAACCGGTCTACTGGATGAATTGCCTTTTCTACACTTTACAATTCTTAGTTTATACTGACATATGTAAGTAATTAATGGGTCAGGTGTTTATATCAAGACCGCAACCTTGATTATAATAATTGTTATCACCACCGGCGCAACCAATGTTTGTTTAATTATATAAATGTTCATTTCAATACCATTTCCCCATGTAATGTGGTGTCTGTTCGGTAATGACAGATTGGGCATGGTTAGTTGGAACTTTGGGTCTAAATGGATGCCATATGAGCTCCACCTAAAGGAAAAATTGACTAACAAAGTTACATTAGTTAGTATATAACTGAAAATTGAGTGTAGTGTAGTGTGCGGCAGGATAGCTCAGTGGTTAGAGCACCAGATTCCGAAGCAGACGTGCCCAGGTTCGTATCCTGTCCGCGGCAAATTCTGACCGGTACTTGATGAGTTCCCAATAAGGACGAAACCGGTCTACTGGATGAATTGCCTTTTCTACACTATACAATTCTTAGTTTATACTGACATATATAAGTAATTAATGGGTCAGGTGTTTATATCAAGACCGCAACCTTGATTATAATAATTGTTATCACCACCCGCGCAACCAATGTTCGTTTAATTATATATATGTTCATTTCAATACCACTTCCCCATGTAATGTGGTGTCTGTTCAGTAATGACAGATTGGGCATGGTTAGTTGGAACTTTGGGTCTAAATGGATGCTATACGAGCTCCACCTAAACGAAAAATTGACTAACCAAGTTACATTAGTTAGTATATAACTGAAAATTGTGTGTAGTGTAGTATGCGGCAGGATAGCTCAGTGGTTAGAGCACCAGATTCCGAAGCAGACGCGCCCAGGTTCGTATCCTGTGCGCGGCAAATTCTGGCCGGTACTTGATGAGTTCCCAATAAGGACGAAACCGGTCTACTGGATGAATTTCCTTTTCTACGTTATACAATTCTTAGTTTATACTGACATATGTAAGTAATTAATGGGTCAGGTGTTTATATCAAGACCGCAACCTTGATTATAATAATTGTTATCACCACCCGCGCAACCAATGTTCGTTTAATTATATAAATGTTCATTTCAATACCATTTCCCCATATAATGTGGTGTCTGTTCAGTAATGACAGATTGGGCATGGTTAGTTGGAACTTTGGGTCTAAATGGATGTCATATGAGCTCCACCTAAAGGAAAAATTGACTAACCAAGTTACATTAGTTAGTATATAACTGAAATTTGTGTGTAGTGTAGTGTGCGGCAGGATAGCTCAGTGGTTAGAGCACCAGATTCCGAAGCAGACGTGCCCAGGTTCGTATCCTGTCCGCGGCAAATTCTGGCCGGTACTTGATGAGTTCCCAATAAGGACGAAACCGGTCTACTGGATGAGTTGCCTTTTCTACACTATACAATTCTTAGTTTATACTGACATATGTAAGTAATTAATGGGTCAGGTGTTTATATCAAGACCGCAACCTTGATTATAATTATTGTTATCACCACCCGCGCAACCAATGTTTGTTTAACACTATAGGTGTTTTCTATATGATAAGTTTCATTCCGATTTAAAATTTTATACAAAATGGCAATTTCATTTGAAATATTGAATCTTACCAAAAATATGTGTTGCATATATAAATAGTTAAAATAAACCCGACTTCGTCTTAAACCATGTGCAATGGAAAATTTAAATTATTATTTTCCTTTGCATTTATAGAAATGAATGGCTGATGCTTTGTAATGAAATGTATTTAAAATGACGTTAATGTTTCGTTTTAAAGAAATTATCGACTATGTCAAGGAATAACTTTTCATGTTGTAGTCAATATTTAATTACAAATTTTATTTCAGAAAACTTACTTGATGCGAGAAGATAAGAAATTGAACAGAAACACATTGCCATATCAACGACTACTCTCTTGGAAGCTGAATCTGACTGACATCGAGAACGCCGAGGAGAAATTGCCTTCAAGTGAATAATTTTAGTTAATAGCCCCCAGATATAGTACACTTAGAATGGTGTAATAGTGATCTCAAAGTATCTACATGATATAGATGTTGAAAGCATTTTCATTTTTAGAATTATGAATCTTAATACTGATTTGGTAAATGTGTGTTTTTTTAAAAGATAATAAAAATTCAATTGGTTTTGCTATTCACTTGACAGAATCTTGTTTAGCGCATCAAAAAATGGCCCCGTTCATCGCCCAAGCAGTCAAGCAATAGCGGCTTTCAGTTTTGATATTAATTAATTTTCATTTTGTGATTTCTCCTCAACAATTTTTTTCTACAATTGATTCAAAACAAAACTAATGTCCTTCTCATATTTAACCGGGTTACTTAATGCTAGCATTTTCAAAAATCAATGACTATCTAACTAAAAAAATATTTATAAGGCTTTGGTCAGTTTTTTTGCTGTAATATATATATATATATATATATATATATATATATATATATATATATATAAGAACAAAACAACGTACTCCATGGAATAACATTTATTAATAAATCTTATTTCTACCAGTATCTACAGCCATTGTTCTGGATTCGTTAGTATATTCGTTCATCCAATCCCACTGTACATGTGTTGTAACCAATCTCCTCTTCGTTATGCTAGCCTTTGCTTTGCGCAATTTAGACCACTGCTTTTGCGTAACGTCATTTGGTGTGTCATCGCTTTCATTGTAATTGCGTCCGTAATTGATGTATGTGTCGTATATTGCGAAGCGTTGGCTATTTTTAAAGGAATGTCGGTTATGTCTTTGTTCCAGTCCAATTTAATTTCTTTTTAAATTATTTTCTGCACGTTTAAGCAGGGCTTCAGCTTATTAATTGCAATAGCTTCAAAAGCCAGAAGCATTTTCTCTGTTTTTGCCTTGTAGAGAACTGAAAAATTGTTACTACTAACAGCATGACCTGTGAGTAGTACATGTTCGCAAATTGCTGATTTTTGTGCAGGAGCTGCACCCCTCTTTAATAGTTTTTGAGGGAGATGCTGATTTATTCTAGTTTCGAGCCTCTTTTTTGATCTGCCGATGTACTGAGCGTTGCAGGTACATTGAAATTTGTATACAGACAAAGGTGTTGACGTCACAGAGAGGCTATCTTTTTCATTCGTGCGCATCAGTTTTGTTGTGTTGAACACCACTCTCACCTGTATTGATGGAAACTGTGCTTTTGTCGCTCGAATTACTTTTCGTTTGAAGATTTCCGCTGGAAGATCACCTCCAAAGGGAACACTAAGCGTTACTATCTGGGGAGTTTGATTTTTTTCCAAATTGGCCTCGATTTTGTTGCGTTGTCTCAAGTTGTAATCGATGAACCAGTCCGGATAGCCATTATTTCTCAACGCTTCGCGAAGCAAATTTAGCTCTATTTCTATGTTGTCCGGTGAACAAATCCTGCGTATTCGTGGGCACAAATTTATTATTAGGTTCCTTTTGTACGCCCTTGGAACACTACTCATATAAGGGATATACTGTGCAGTCCAGTTTGATTACTTGTGAACTGACCTTGAGAGAGTACCTTCTTCATCTCTCGTTATTCCTACATCTAGGAAGGATAAATATCCGTCTTTTTCTTCTTCTATTGTAAACTTGATTGCCTGGTCCACCTTGTTTATGTGATGTAGCAGTGAATTCGTATCTTCATCCTTTTCAACGACCATGAAAGTATCGTCAACGTAGCGCACGGAAAAATGAGCTCCATTGATAAATGGTTTTAAACCAGTTGTTTCTAAATGGTGCATGTATATGACTGCCAATACTGGTCCAAGAGGACTACCCATACCTATGCCGTCAATTTGTCTGTAGAAGACTCCTTGGAATACGAATTGTACGTTGGATGTGCATAATAGAAGTAGTTCTCTCATGTCGTCCACTTCTATCAGTGTTTCCGCTCCTGATGATCGTATATATTCACATAGGATATTTATAGTTTTATTTACTGGAATGCTAGTAAAGAGTGACTTAATATCGAGGGACACCATTTTCCTCTCCTTCAAATTTAGGTCGCGAATTTTTTCTACGAATTGAAAGCTATCCTGTACAACGTGGTCTATTCTTCCTTTCATGATAGGCTTTATAATCCGGCATAATAGTCTGGCTGCCTTGTGCTGTGGGGAATTTATCATAGATAAAATGGGCCTGAAAGGCGGAAGTCCTTCATTGTTGGTCATTTTGTGAACCTTGGGCAACCCATATAATATCGGTTGCGTTGAACCTACGGGCTTGGCATGTTTGCATTCTGTAATAAAAGCATTTTTGTGCTCTATGTCGATTTCTTGTTTAGCCTCGACCTTCGAAATAATTCGGTTTAGAATCTTCGTTATGGAATTTTCTAATTTTGCCGTAGTGTCGCGTTGTACCTCTTCGCGTTTAAATTTTGATTTGTCATTCAGAATTTGTAACATCGCCTGACTATA
The DNA here is from genome assembly GCA_029291075.1 of Eudiplozoon nipponicum. NCBI lineage: Eukaryota > Metazoa > Platyhelminthes > Monogenea > Mazocraeidea > Diplozoidae > Eudiplozoon > Eudiplozoon nipponicum. The sequence continues at coordinate 153,345 of JAQBSW010000954.1, forward strand.
ACCCGTATAGTTCATTAACACTACGCCTGTCCCTTTGTCTGGCTTCATGAGTCTGACTTGTTTGTTTCGTTGTAGCTCATTCAGTTCTTATAGATGCCTTTTGGTGACCAGTTTATTGCCTTTGAATTGGCGCAAAGCAAAGGCCAGCATAACGAAGAGGAGATTGGTTACAACACATGTACAGTGGGATTGGATGAACGAATATACTAACGAATCCAGAACAATGGCTGTAGATACTGGTAGAAATAAGATTTATTAATAAATGTTATTCCATGGAGTACGTTGTTTTGTTCTTACATTTTAAAAATGGTGAAATTAGAAACTATCAATATATATATATATATATATATATATATATATATATATATATATATAAAGTCAATTCGAAAGATAAATATTAACCTATTTATACCTGTTTGTTGACAAATATAAAATAGTAAATGCAATATATGAAATACAGTGAACTGAACAATATTCTAATAAATATTTCCAAAAAGGAAAATTTCAATTTAATTTACTATAGAGCAATATTAAGGAAAGTAGGATAAAAATATATATGGCACGGAATAAGGATTTCAAGAATGATCATAATTCGCTCAATCAATGATTTAAAAAAAATTATATTACTTCTATGTAGATGGCAAAAGCTGCAAGTATTAAAGTAAAGCAGACATTTCCGGTCCAGAATAATATGCGTGAGAATACTAGAGACAAGAGCCGCATATCTAATTGGCTTTCCCCATATATGCATTTCCCTTTGATCCATGCTAGTCAGATTTCCATCGTGCTCTAGCGATGATCATGGAAAGTTGAAACGAGTCAGTACGTGTGATTGGTGGTCGTTTTTCTTTGTTAAGCCACTGGTTAAATACAATAAGACTTGTGCTTATTCAAAGCTCGCCAACTTGCTTTAAAGAAATTTGATGATATCAGTCACATATACAAATATTTATTACCAAATATATACAGAGAGGGAATATCTACATAATTTTATCACCTAATCGAAATTGCTCCAAGCTAATGGTATTTACTTTAAAATGAGTATTTGTTTAATTTATAATTGTATTTTGTAAATAGACCTCATCACTAGGAAAAGCTAACTTAAAACATAAATTGGTATATGGCTTAAACCTGCGTATAATATATGACACGTGTGATGCAGTAGTTAGTCTCAGAATCTGAAGTAACTGTACCACGGTTCGAATTCCGTCTGCAGTAAATTCTTGGCAGTACTTAAAATTCCACATAACGGTGAAACCGATCTACTGAATGAATTGCCTTTGCAACCTGATGCAATTTTGAGTTTATACTGACAATTTTATATTCAAAATCCTATCATCAGACGTCAATTCCACATAACTTCTCCAATTGGCATGGTGTCTGTAATATAAAGAAGACCGGAGCTATCTAATTAGCACGTCAGTTTTTAAAAGATTCCAAATGGGATCCACCTGAAGAAAGGCTCACAAAAACTATTTTATATATGACTAAAACTTAAGTATAGTGTGCGACATAGGTGGCGCAATGGTTAAAGTTGCACTGATGAAATCAAAACTAGTCTAATGGATTAATTGTCTTCGCTAACCAATGCAATGGTGACTTTATACTGACAGAACTTATATAATCAAAATCCTGCCATCAGACTGCAAATCAAGGTATATATATATATCCAAGGTATAGTGAACCAGAATTGTGGTCCTCATAATACGTGTCTCACTTGCATTGAGATTAATCAAAGTTTGTGCATCTTTCGACACATTCTTTAATATTTAAAATATTGTCAATCATTGACTGTGTTTTAGTTCTTGTTATTCAGTTTGATGTCTTCTCAAGAAAAAATCAATGATTGCGCGATTGGTGGTAACAATTCCTTAAATCAAGTTTGCGTGCTTGAAATAAACACAAATCCTATTTTATTTAACCAGTCGTCAAATAACCGATGGTAGTTTTCTATGTTGTCTTCATCAAATGATAACGTTTGTCGTTTATTTTGTTATGTCATTTTCCTTATTAAATAGAATTGGTTTGGTGTTTCTTTCAACTCTTCAAACATATTTTGAATAATATTTAAAAAATTCCGCGCAATATATGAGTCTTAAGCAGGTCTTAAGAAATTCTGATAATTGCTTATTTTGCTGTAGGATGTTAATTATTTTCACAAGATATGTACTTTCCTGATGAAAAAATAACAGACTTGGTTCAGATGTTTTATCTCTAAATTCTGGTAAAGAACATTTAACGTATTTAAAAAAACTTCATTTCGCAACCTGATTCATATTCTACTAGAATTGGACGATTTAACTATTCGTTCCATTTATTACCTGTCTTCGACCATCATAAGCTTTAGTAATTACAACGCTTATAGGAATATGATTATTTTATAATTACAAAAAAATTTGATTTACGGCAAAATTTAAAAATATTTAAATTCCTTTTTCAATTGATCTTGATTAATATCAATAGATACCCAGAACCAATAAATATGGAACAGAATAAATTTCAGTGTTCAGGGAGTCAGTCCACTTATTTATTTATTGATAACAACTCATGTGTTGAAATTTATTTAATGCCGATAAGCAATAGTTTAATTTAAACCTCATACATCCTTTGCCTTTAGCTTATATTAAGTGTCTGATTAGATATGTGGACTATCGGAAAGATTTACTATCAAAACTATTCCGCTAGCATGGATACCGCCTAATTAAAACTGTCATATAATTCGAACTATCAATGCATATTACTATAATCAAAATTGTGATCTTGATTTAAGCCCCTGATCCATTAATTACTTACAAATGCCAGTATAAACTAACCTTTTTATAATGTAGAAAAATAAATTCATTCAGTAGAGCGGCTTCGTCCTCATTGAGAACTTTTCAGTTACTGTCCATAATTTGCCGTGGACAGGGCTCTATTCTGAGCTCGTCGGCTTCGGAATCGGTTGCTCTAATCATTGAGTCACTCTGCCACGCGCTATACAAACTTTTCGGTTTTATACTAACTAATGCTTCTAGGTTAGACCTTTTTGTAGATTGAACCAATATTCCAACTTTTTAGGCATAAATTTGCATCTAACCATCCAAATCTTTCATTATCTGACAGGCACCACATTACATATTTTTTGAAATTTTGTTGCGGTGTGTACAATTCAATTAATTCAATGCCGCGTTTTGCGTACGCGGGTAATAGTTGTACACGGGCAGTTACACAAAGATCCGATTCTTCACACTTTCCGATTTTGTTTTGTCTTTGATCGGGTTGAATTCTTCTTTTTTCAACTGGAAATGCGGTTCTATCACATCTTTGTTTACTGGCGACGTTTCGGTGCCTACTTTCCAGCACCATCCTCAGGCAACACAGTACAAACTTCACAATAGCAGATTTAAGCAAATGTGGTAACCTCGTTCCAAAACCATTCTATTTATATATAATTGACTCAACACTATTTTTAATCATAGAATTTGTCTCAGTAACTAAACTCAATATATAACTATTTATAATTAGCAGACCAATCATTACCTCACCTATCTCAAATTCCCGGTATACCTAATCTCATCTCGTATATATATATAGTAATAATATAAAATATCATGTATAAAATTATAATGCTCTTAATATATATATATATATATAAAGGTGTTACGATATTATATTTAGATATATATGTATATAGATATAATGAATTATTTTAGTCATATGAGCAAATAGTCTTATGCAATTATTTCTATGAGTTGATTAACTTCGCATTGTGCTTACGATTAGTTTTTTGAAAAACGTTAGTTGTCCATACTATCTCTATCTTTCTCTCTTTAATCTTTCACCTAAGCGTCGCTATGACATTCACTCTCCATCCATCTACGAAACTTGCTGCTCCATATTTGAACTAATTTGTTGCTATGTGCGCAATACCTCATACACCATTGTATACATTAGAGTTCCCGGCTTTAAATAAAATACAATATATGACATTCAAGGTTTTAGTTTTTTTATCATTTTTGAATTTTGATTACCGTGACATAGTAGCAATACAGTTATAACAAATAACAAAATGTTCGATACTGTCTCTCTCCCCTACAATATTCTGCATACGAGATGAGATTACGTATACCGGGAATTTGAGATAGGTGAGGTAATGATTGGTCTGCTAATTATAAATAGTTATATATTGAGTTTAGTTACTGAGACAAATTCTATGATTAAAAATAGTGTTGAGTCAATTATATATAAATAGAATGGTTTTGGAACGAGGTTACCACATTTGCTTAAATCTGCTATTGTGAAGTTTGTACTGTGTTGCCTGAGGATGGTGCTGGAAAGTAGGCACCGAAACGTCGCCAGTAAACAAAGATGTGACAGAACCGCATTTCCAGTTGAAAAAAAAGAATAATTCAACCCGATCAAAGACAAAACAAAATCGGAAAGTGTGAAGAATCGGATCTTTGTGTAACTGCCCGTGTACAACTATTACCCGCGTACGCATTACATACTGTCATTTATATGAAGCTTCAGATTTATTTCGAATAAGCGGGTGACAACTAGACTGATTTTAAATTTGACTTTGATTGATTTGGAGTGCATATGCGTATGTGTCTGTATACATATCTGTGTGCGTTTGGAGATCATTCTCACGGAATTGCGGAATGATGTTGGAGATCTGGTTATTCTTGTATTAATTTATTGATTTGTGGTCATTTTTTTGCTTTGTCAGCTATTACGTGTGTGAATGATTTTAGTCCATGTTGCCTATCGTTTTTGCTTGTTATTCCCTTTTGATTTTGCACTTTGTTAGCCATGCAATGTTTGTGGATTTCCCCAATAAATACATGGCAGTTAAATGGAATCATTAGTGACAATTTTCATAATGCAAGAATAAGCATCACATTCAGCACACAAATAATCATAAGGTTGGATGCCAAAGATTTATTTACCATTCTATCCAAATCCTTCAGTTTATACTGACATATGTCAGTAATTAATGGGTCATGTGTTTATATCAAGACCGCAACATTGATTATAATACAGTTAAATACTGTTTGT